>LAXH01000028.1:0-13134 GCA_001006505.1 Tilletia horrida
GGGGGGGGGTGGGCAGGCAACTCACATTTCGTTCAAACATCGTTGCCCAGCTCTCGATGAGACTGTGATCCCATTTGCGATCTGTAGCACTGTCCAACTCTGCAATCAACTGTCTCCGGATCAGTCCCACCGGGTTGTTGCCCTTCTTCAACGCCGGGTCTCTTGCATAGAGGGGAGCACCGTGTTGAGCATAGTATCGGATCATGATCCGTTCGGCTGCTCGCTCCGACGCGACGCCAGCTCCTGAAGGTGCGGTGGCCGAAGAGGATGCTCCGACTCCAGATGGGGGAACGAATCCAGCCGTCGAGGGCCCACCGCCTGCATTCTCGTCCTCATCCTCATCTTCATCGCCATCGCTCTCGTCCTCAATCCTGCGTCTCCACTCTCGCGCACTAGGCACTCGACCCGCCGCATTTCGATCCGAGGACGCAGCCAGTGAGGTCGTCATACCTCTGCGTCCCACCCAATCCATGCCTCCTCCGCTCCGAGCAATGTACGCCTGGTCACCATCAGCAGCAGCGCCGCCCACACCTTCCTCCTCCTCCAGCTCTTCTTCGAAGCCAGCCTCTCGATATTGAGATGCGAGTCCCGCGGCAGCAAAAGCGCCGCCACCACCTGCTGCAGACCCGTCAAAGTCCCATTCTTCGTCCTCGGCCTCGGCCTCTTCTCGTTGCTGAGCCGCCACCCGGGCCAGGACACTGGCCTTGAGGTCGGACGGGATCAAGTTGAGTCCCGGTGTGCTGATTCTGCTGGCAGAAGCGCCGCCGCCGCCCAGATTCGACTTGTATCTAAACTTGCTCAGATCGAGGGGGCCCTCGTCATCAAAGATGTTGGCTCGGCGCGTCGTTCGTCCAACGATGGGTTGAGGAGGCTGGTACGGCTCTATGTCGAGGTCCCCACCCTCCTCAATTTCGTCGCTGCTGCTGCTGCTCTCGTTTTCTTGCTCGCCATCAACGCCTTCATTTTCGTCGGCAGAAGTCGATTCGAGGAGAAGATCGATGATCTGTTCCGGTGCGTGAGCCACAGCCATGTACTTGGGTTTCCTAAGCTTGCGTTGTAGGAAGGCTGTGTCCAGGTGTGGGAGCACAGACTGGACGGTCGCAACCAGGCCTGAATCGACCAGCTGAGTTTGGGTTTGACCAGCCTTGTTCTTGCCCTTGGCAACTCTCTTGGTCGAGTGTGCATTCTTGCTGACCTTGGAAGCTTGTGCAGAAGAGTTGCCCGTTCTGTTGCGCAAGGCCACAAGCAGACGCTCATCTGGCACGAGCGAGACGGCAGAGAGGTCCGCCGGAGTTGCAGCAGGAGCATGCTTCTTGAACGCAATCGAGAGCTCGTCCCATGACGATTGTGAGTCTTGCCAGAACCGAGCACGAAGCACGCCAATGAGCGGTAGAGCGCCAGCGTCGAGCTTGACGACATCCTGCTTGAGACCGCTGGCAGCTGTCTGTACCCGGAAGCTTTTGATCACGGCATCGATTGCGGTCATGGAGGCTGGTGATGCCGAGTTGGGCCGGAAGAGTAGGACCAGAGCCAAAGCGGCGTCGCGAGTGTGAAGCTGAGCAGCTTCTAGAGCTGCGCCCGAGGCGTTCTGTTCATCTCCGTGGGCGTAGAGTTTGGTGGAGGCGGGCAGGATGACATCGTGTACTTTGGCAAGGTCGGAAGCAAGAGCAAGCAGCACGGTGGAGTATGGATCTCCGCCTCTTGTCGAGCTTGCAGAGGTTGATGAAGAGGAAGGAGAAGGCAGGGCTCTGAGGAACAGGCTGAGCATGCGCATGCGCCTCTGGATCTGGAAGATGAGTGCGGCTGCATTGAGGTTGTCTGTATCGGAGGCCTGTTGTTGAGCGGCAAGCTGTTCGCCAGGGACAATGACGAGGTTGTGAAGACTTGCACTCAGCGAGACCAGTATCTGAGCAGCGAGGTGGGAATCGATGAGCGACGAGCGCAGGATGGAGCGCAACTTGGCGCTCGTCGTTGAGCTCGCAAGACCGACCGCAACGGCAAGGTCGAGCAGGGAAGACGACCCTGGTAAGAGAACCCTTGTGAGCGAAGGATCGCCCCTGTCGAGCGTATGAGTCAGGACAATGGAGAGACTGTCCAGGAAGGAGCGGCAGATGCTGATGGAGAGCGCAGGAGAGCCGTCCTGTGCTCCCGCATCGAGAGGAATGGAGGAATGGACAAGTTCCTCTCGTGCGATGTCGGTGAGTGCCAACTGGACGGCGACGCCGATCGATGACCCATGCTGAAGCAGCAGCTGAGCAAGAGCAGAGTTGGGCTGGTGAGAGAGCTTGGTGAGCACATCGGCGCAAGAGCTGAGGGCCGCACTTGCGTTGTTTGCTTCCTCTCTCGTCATGGCTGAGCTCCTATGTACGAGTACTCGTAGAGGATGACGTGCGAAGAAGAGCTTCTCAAACTACGAGCCCCCAAAAGCTGAGCTTTGCTGAATGCTGCTGATCTTCGCACGACCCGCAGCAGACAAACAAAGGGAAGCGCCATGACCAAACACAACACACAGGGAGGCTCGATGATGAGCGGTTCACGTTCTACAGTCATGGACGAAGATACAGAAGCCGAGAGCTGCTTTTATATGATGACGCAGCCCCCTCCACCGCTTTGCGAGTTTGGATCTCGAGGGCGGCCTCGCTCCTTATGTAAATCTTCGAGCAGTTCTTGGACGCCTCTCAAATTGGTGGCGGATCGGTTCCCATCCCAGTCGACCTAGATCAGCCAAACACAAAGCAACATCAGCCGGTGAACTAGTATGATCTTCATAGACAGATGAATGGAAGTGGGGGGACTGACCACTAGAACGTCATTTGCCAAGTCGGAAGTCTTGAGGCCCAAGAGATCTACATCTTCCTTCGAAACCACACCGAGCTTTGTCGTGTCTTTGATGGTGCGAAACTGATCACCAGTGGGATCGTGCTCGACGACCTCGAGATCAAAAAGGGAGTTGTATGTCGAATCGCTTGGATCGGCCGCTGCCTCTTTGAGGAAAGCATCGACGTCGGACTCTTCCTTGGCTGCGGCTTTCAAGGCTGCTGATGGCGAAGGAGTTGCAGCTGCGGAGGCGTCATTTGAGCTTACGATGCGCGAGATTGATGGCGGAGGCTTTCGAGCGGCGGCTTTGATGAGAGCGAGCGCCTTGCGAGAAGCTGGGTTGGCCGGGTCATGGCTGTGTGTGGATGGGGTGGAGGGGAAGTTCCGATCGCAGAGAAAAATGCGCGCACACAAGCCAGTGGCAAAATCAGCCCGGAAGAGGAATCAATCAGATGGAAGCACAGAGTAGGATGAAGGCAAAAGAAGAGGAAAGATGGGTCAAGGTGAGAAAAATGGTAGCAAGCCTTTCGGTTCCCCAGTTCAACCTACGGGGAGTCGTGAGAAGAACAAACAACTCACAATAAGCTGATGATCGGCTTGCTCAGATGGAATCGGAAACTCATGGTCGATGACTGGATCTACGCAAGCGACGCTGAAACGGATTCTTGCGTTTCGTGAGAGGCTTCGCGTGGATGAACCTCTTGTTGACGTTCAAGGGCCGTCTGCGTGTGAGCGAGAGTAATGTAGCTCCTTCGGCAAGGAAGTGTTGATCTGAGCGGCTTGGTTGCGGTTGACTCGGCCGAGAAACGGAAAGATAATCATTATCTCTTATCTAGCCGAAGCTACTTCAAAATACAGCAAGTGCGGGGCTTGTCCAATAAAAGCCCTGACTGGGAAACAAAAAGGTGGATCCGCTTAAGACGGACAAAAGAGGACGACAACGTTGGGTAGAGGCGATCAGATCTTGCATGAGTCCTGGCTCAGAGGAAACCCTCAGCCCGCATGCGCGTTGCTATACTGTACAATACTGTACAGTAGTATGTATACCTTGGCCGTCTGATCGACGCGTCCGAAGCGGGACGATCAGTGGCAGGCACCGCGGTTGAATGATGGGTGACAAATTGGCATTGACAGCAGTCTTTAGTCGTTCCAAGAGCAAGCTTTAGTTTGATGATGGGAGCCGCATCAGCTCATGCGAGCGTGTCCCCTCCCAGGCCCCACCCAAGCTAAAACCTGCACTTCCGAGCTGTGGCCTGTGGGGTCCTTCCTTCTTTCTTCTCGATGAGGCGCACACACACATGCGCCATGCGGCACCAAGGAGGTGATGAGATGAGCACCAGGGAACCTTGAGCCAACGAACGTGAGAAAGAAAAGGGGGACGAGCTGCTCTGGCGCATGACAAGTGTGTGAATGCTAGTACAGTAGCTGGTTGCGGCAAAACACACTCCAAGTGCGGAAACTTAGTCGATGAGCTGATCCACCCTCGCTTCAACCACGGCACACAAGGCTCCCCTTTTCCCATCGCTGTCACCCACCATCACCATCGTTCCTTCTTCGTCTTCCGCTCTCTCTCTCTCTCTCTGTATCTCGGGCAAAGTCCTCTCCATCATCGACTCCACCGAGGGGACCTCTCATCTCTGATGTGAGTTCTTGGCCCCAATGCAGTGGTACCCTGAGCAAATCTGCAAGGATTTGGAGTTCCGCAAGCTGAGATCTGACCATGACCTCCTCCTCCGCTCTTGTTCCGCCATTCGCCCTTCCTCTCGGTTCTGACCAACACAGAGACCGAGTCGGTGCATAGGTTATTGTCCTGCAGTCTGGTGTCTCACCACCCGTAGGCCGTCTCAGGCGGGCCAAGTTAGAACTCGCCGTTAAGACATTTCACTGCAGCCCGAAATATGGCTGCCATCCCTTATCCATCGACGTCGGGCAGGCATGGAGTGCCAACTCTCAACATTCCATTCCGTGCCATCATCTCCTCCTCCACTAGCTCCAGCTCCAACAATCGCTCACCAAGTCCATCCGCACTTGGCTCCTTTGCCAACCCGTTCGCTTCTGTCTCCAGCACCACCACAACCTCCTCTGGTGCAACATCGAGCTCGAGTCCGGCCCCAACCTCACCAACTGCATCAGCGCCATCACCGTCGTCATCGTCTACTTCACCAGCGCCAATGTCAGCAGCTCCTTCTGCTTCACCAGCCGGACACCACGATCGTCATCGACACCAACAGTCAGACTCGTCAGTCGCATACAATCCGCTTCTCTTCAGCTCAGGCAGACGATCACGTAGAGCCGCCCGCGGGCCAGAGGTAGCTGCAGGGGGTCGACGAACCGGCGGAAGAGACATCGACGACATGTCAGAAGAAGAACTTCGAGCGCATGCGTCCCGACGTGCCCGCTTGGACCCCACCGTCGAAGGAGAGGAGGGCAGTGACGATCTTGCCCACTTCCGACAGCGCTCTGGAATGGCAGCAGCAGTAACAGGAGCAGAAGGGATTGCTGCAGGACTACGCATGCAGCGACCGACGAGTTCCCGATCGAGCACGAGCAGCGAGCTGCCTGCCTATTTTGTCGATCCGAGCTTGCCCCAATACGAGTATCGGGCGAGGCCCATCTGGAACGGCATGGATGAGAGCGAGGGATCAGGGCAAGGTAACGGAGTCCCCGCGTGGGCACGACCCTCTGCACCTGCATCGGGCAGCAACGACATTGCTCCTCCCTTCGGATCAGCCGCTGCAGCTCCCACGGCCAGCTTCTGTGTGATCCCTTCCACCCCAGAACGGAGAATTTTAAATTTACCCAATCGCAACTCCCCACCTGTTCCACCGCGGTCGTTGCCGAACACCTCGGGTCTGAGCATCCTCCGAGGCTCGTCCTTATCTTCTTCGGTGAACTCCACCTCACCAACGTCTACTGCCGGTGCATCAATTCCTCCGCCTGCGAGCACGGTGACCGCGGTGCCTTTGGCGAGTGGTCTAGGACCGTCAGCATTGGTACAGCCATCATCAGAGACAGAGCGGATTACCAGCAGCGAAACACTCACGGCAGCGGCAAGAGCAGTCACTAGCCCAATTGCAGCTGTACCACCGCCTGCCTACGAGGAGCAAGACAGCTCTCGACGGCCCTCTGAAGCGGACATCGCAACCGCTGTCGGCATGACTCGAAGCGAGTCTGCTGATTCGGCCGGCACAGCTCCCACGGCCTTCCCTACGACTGAAGGCGGGCAGCCTCCCATACCCGTAGCTATCGTCCCGGGCATCAACCCTCCGCCGGTCCCAACTCGGTCCGTTTCTCTTTCCAATGCGAGCATCCCGACGGCTCTTAGAGAACGAGTCAATGTCACGGCGAATGCAGGAGGCAGTAACAGCCACAGTCGAGACTCTAGTCTGGGCGTCGCTGAATCGAGCGGACAACAGGAAGTGTCTGAAGAGGCTACTGTGGGTCGTTCCATGAGCTGGACGGCGTCCTCATCTCAGGAAGATACTGCTGCGGCGTCGTCATCATCCTCGGCTGCGACCACAAGCGAAGGTCCCATTCAAAGTCTGAATGCTCCAACGCCGTCTGCATCAGGGCAGATCGATTCGGACGACCATCAGGAAGAGCTGCAAGACGAAGAAGGACAGACTGGAGCGGTGTCTGAGTCGGAAGACCCTTCGATTGTCATGGTGGAGCGAGGTGGACCGAGCCATCCATTGACGAGCAAGAGGAAGCGCTGGTCTCAGATGCTGATGATGCCGCTGACGGCAGCGTCCCTATCAGCATCATTCCCGCTGACGACGTCGCCTTCGAACATTGAAAACAGAGCAGGAGGGGCTGAAGGCAACTCGCCAAATCCTACCTCTTCTGGCTCGTCTTCCTCGTCGTCGTTCTTCAAGAATTTGTTGAACTCATCTCCTTCGCCGGGAGAAGGCTCGAGCACGCTCCGGCCCAACTTGATCTCGGCTGTGGGCCGATCATCGTCTGCGGGGAGCGGAACGGGCACGGCGACTCCACCGGCTGGATCTGGAGCTGGGTCGCCTTCTTCACCCAGCACACCTGGAGGCAATGGAGCTGCGAACGGTCAGGGTCGACGACCGTTGTCGACGCTGGCCAACCCTCCATCCTCTCCGACCTTATTCAGCCCTGGTTCGGCTTGGGGCATGATTGGGATTGGATTGGGATATTCCGTCAACCCAACTTTCTCGTTCGCGGGTGGAAGTGGCGGCGGCGCCAACAGTGGCGCACCTACGACATTCACCAACGGCAACACAAACCCAAACGGGGCCCCCGTCTCTCAGAATCAGGGCCGAGCGGGCAATGGGAATCAGGCGAACCCTTTGATGGCAATGAGGATAAGGCCCCCGATACCCTCGGAACGGAGATCGAGTCGAGCAGTGGGAAGGCATATGCGGGCTGCGACCACGCTTGTGCCTGGTAGTGGGAATAGCAGGCAACACCCTCACACTGTCGGCATGTCGGGCGGTAGCAACGAGATCCAGGCAGGATCGAATCTGACATTTCCGAGGAGGGGAGCGAGTCGGACTTCGACGGCGACGGCATTCCACTATGATGCGTCCGAGTCCGGGGCAGGCTCGAGCTCGGCAGCGGCTGTGTTGGGTTTGAGTGCTCGCGAGTGGGCGCTTCGGCTGGCTTGGCTGGGAGAAGGCGGAGCTGAGAGCGAGGCAGCGAGCGTCGGTGGTCCGGCTGCGTCAGGCACGGAACGAGAGCGACGGAGCCACAGTGTTTCTGCGATGTGATGGCGCCGGCCAAAATGGAGCGACCGTTCTTCATATATTATTCGACACGGACGTATTATCCACCCCCCCGTCGGCTCGAGACGGACAAGCGCCTGGTGGTTCATCAACCTCGAGAATTTCGAGCATTCTGATTTTAAGATCTCACCTCCGGACATTCTTTCCAACATCTTCATACACACACATTCATTTCGGCATCGACCCAGCCAGCGGGACCGGCGCCCCTGACTTGACGCTCCACTGTCCTTACATTCTACCATCTATCATTCCCTCATTCTCATCATCTTCCATTTGTAAACCAATTCATTCGAATGCTTGATTTCCACCATGCTGGAGGTTTGCTCACGTGATTGAATCGGCGTCCCGGCCGCTCTGCCTTCTTCTTTGAGCGGCGACAAGAAGATGTGATGTAATAAAAATCAGTGGTCCGTGCGTGGTCTGAAGAATTTTCGGATGGGCTCAATTGGAGGTGGTGAGACAGGAGAACACGCCGGATCTCGAGATAGAGCAATGAGAGCACCGGCGTACATTTGAGAGGCCCTCCTGCTGCTGCTGGCACTGAGCTCCTGCAGAGCCAGGTTGCGGTGTGTTGAATCTTCACTCAATGGGAAAGTGCGTATGAGCGCCAGACAATATCTAACAATAAAGGGAAGGTACATGATGGAAGAGTTGGGAGATTTGATGGCATACAGTATCTAAGCGAAGGTTTCCTTTGGAAGCCGAGCCGCTTTCTGCTCTCTCCTGTGCACGGCCCTTGAAGAAAGTGTTTGCTTCGTGGAAGCAGCTCTTTTTTCGCCGCCTTGGCTTTCATCTCATGATCAGTTGATAACGTGTGCCTGGTTAGTCGTTTCCACCCAACTTCATCCTCTCACCTACCACGAGCATTGTCCTCTGCACTCACAATCGCTCATCTCTTCTACCACCACCAGCCTGTTCGCATATCCTACATTCACCACCAACAACATGATCCAGTCACGGACAGCCCTGCGCACCGCTTCGTCAGCAGTGAACGCATTCGCATCCTCCTCACCTGCCCTGCTCGCCAACGCCTCAACCCGGTGGGTTCCAGCCGCAGCTTCGTCCAGGCAGTTCTCCTCTGCAGTCACCTCGGCATCGTCCGGCTCCGGCTCAAAAGCAGCGGCCGTCTCGCGATCCCGTCTCCCCTCGTTACCACACCAACAGCAACAGGTTCGCGCCCTGCAGACCAGCCCATGGACTAGCGAGGTTGAGAAGCCCTCTCACGCCGCCATCGACGACCACGTCATTCCGTAAGTCGGGATCTGCTCTCTGCATTGCTCTGCCAACTCTGCGCTCATGCTTGGAATCCCAATCCTACAGCTACCCCGAAGACCACGAGCGTGACCCTGACGATGTCGGTCACTCCACCACCGGAGGCAAGGTCGGCCCACATAACAAACGCACCCTCGCCTCGCTCTCCATGGACGGCAAAGTCTGCGTCGTCACCGGCGCAGCTCGAGGTCTCGGTAACCTGATCGCGCGTACCTTTGTCGAGTCTGGCTCGTCCACCGTCGCCATTCTCGACCTGAACGCGAAAGAGTCAGTCGAAGCCGCCCGCGACGTAGAAAACTGGTTCCTCGAACACGGCTCCGTTGAGCCAGGCGAGCTGACTGTCGAAGGCTTCGGGTGCGACGTCTCCAACGAGGACGAGGTGATCCGCGTCATGGAAGAGGTCAAGAAGCGGTTCGGCAAGATTGACGTCGTGGTCAACTCGGCTGGTATTGTGGAAAACTTCCCAGCGACCCAGTACCCCACCCACAAGATGAAGAAGCTCTTTGATATCAACATCAACGGATCGTACTACGTGGCTCGGGAGGCGGCAAAGCACATGTTGGCGGACGGCACCAAGGGATCAATCATCCTCGTCGCGTCTATGAGTGCGGGTGTTGTCAACGTCCCCCAGCCTCAAGCGCCTTACAACGCGTCCAAGGGTGAGTCTATATGCTCTTCCATTGTCTCAAATTTTGCGCGGCACGCTGTGTACATGTGTTCTGACACCGTGTCCATCTGACGCGTTTCGATCCGCACTCACCTGCGGCTGAATTTCTGCTTCATATGCGTGAACAGCCGCCGTGGTACACCTTGCGTCTTCGATGGCGGTTGAGTGGGCCAAGGCCGGCATTCGCGTCAACTCGCTCTCCCCCGGCTACATGCTCACCTCTCTCACACGAACCATTCTCGAGGCCAGCCCAGCGGGCAAGGAGCTTAAAGCCACCTGGGAGAACTTGACACCGATGGGCCGCATGGGTGAACCTGAAGATTTGAAGGGCGCGGCAATCTACCTCGCCTCGGACGCTTCTCTCTTCACTACCGGTACAGATCTGCTCGTCGATGGTGGATACGTGAGTGTTGCGACCGCGCTGATTGAGGTTCTGAGTATGCACAGCACTGACGTCAGCTGTAATCTCCCCTCGCAGACCGCTACATAAGATGGGAGATGTCATTTGTTTGTGGACAGTACCGAACCTGACGCGCCCGCACAGCGCGACCTTATACTATCCGCCGTCCTCCCTCAACATTCAATCTTTCGTCTCACCTGCCTTCTCTTTTCCATCTTCAATCGCTACTTCATGACCTCAAGGGCTCCTATTTTTCCTGGATATCTGCGACTGCAACCAGGCTTTCTTACGAATTCGATGACGAAGATGTGCGGAGATGTGCAAAACAGAACCTTTCAACAGCGCAAAGACGACGGCACCCAACCCTCAAAACTTCAAGGTAGCGTTCGACCTCCCTAGCCCCGCAGAACGCTCTCTCCGTTGCCATCATGCGTACATAGTCACCCACCTCACCTCAACTGGGAAGGCTCGCCCCGATCCCAGGCTCGAAAATTCGGTGGAACTGCACATCTTGCCATACTCTCCTTCATCTCCTCACTTTTTCACTTTTTCTCACACGGCACCATCTTTTTTCCCCATATTACGATGTTTACCTCCTCCTTTCTAGTCTGTGTGCGCAACCACAACCAATTCTGACCTCACTTTCTACTGCGAGGCGCTGCTTGTGCACGTCTGAACCGGGGAGGCTCATGTGTGGTCATGCATCGAGGACGGTGGAAGAGCCGAGCAAGACCCGAAGTAGAGCCTCACGTGACCAAAAGCACGGACGCGCTTGCGAATCCCTCACTCAACCTGACAAGGTGTCCAACCCAAGCTCACCATTTGAACGTCGATGGTCTAGCATAGCAACGCGCAAAGGCATTGGAAGTAGACGACGCGACGAAAGGCGCACAGAAGAACCTCCTTCGAATCGAAATACACCACCATGTCATCCTCAGCGGCCGCGATGGACGTCGACGCCGGCCACAGCGGCGCGACCACCTCGACCGAAGCCTCCTCCATCGCCTTTCTCGACTCTGTCACACCCTCCCTCCCCTCCGAGCTGCGCCCGTACTTCCCACGCTTCAAGTCATTACGCTCCAAGAAGCTCTGGTACCAGCTCACGTTGTCCCTCGAGGAGCTCATTGCGCGCCCCGAGGCCCAAGAGGCCAAATTGGCAGACAAGAGACCGCTGTTGGTTGCGTTGTACGATGAGTTTGTGGCTGGCTTTGCGGCCAAGCTGAGCCCGTTGCGGTGGGTCGGTATTGCGGTCAATGTGGCAAGGCAATATCAAGGTGGGTCTCATTCCGCTTCTTTTCTTCTCTCGACCTTGGACATGCTGAGCATCTCCCGCGTGGCATCCCCTTCCCTTGTGCAGATCCAAAAGAGTCACTCGCTTTTCTGGAGAGCGTGGCGTCCAAGACGGACACTCCAGACGCACAGGATGCATTTGTCTTTGCGACCATGGAGGCGGCCCACTTCAAGCTTGTGCTTGGCGATCTGGAGGGCACCAAGGCCGCCATGGACAAGTGCTCCAAGGTTCTGGACACGTTTGACTCAGTGGAACATGCGGTACACGCTGCGTTCTACCGCGTCAGTGGAGACTACTACAAGGTAAGCACTATCTATCCCGAGTACCTCAATGCTCGTGACATATCTCCTGTTGTACTGATTGCATGCGTCATCACTACTTACAAACAGGCCAAAGCGGAGTATGCAAATTACTACAAGAACTCGCTCCTGTTCCTGGCATGCGTGAACAGCGAGACGGACCTGGCCGCAAACGACCGGTCTGAGCGCGCACACGACTTGAGCGTGTCGGCGCTGCTAGGCGACACGATCTACAACTTTGGCGAACTCCTCCTGCACCCCATCCTCGAATCGCTCCAATCCACACCGCACGCCTGGCTTTCGGACCTCCTCTTTGCGTTCAACGCGGGCGACCTGGGCCGGTTCGAGTCGCTCATCCCACAGGTGGAGAAGCACGCGCTGCTGAAGGACAACTTGCAATTCTTGCGACAAAAGATTTGTCTGATGGCGCTGATTGAGAGTGTGTTCAGACGGTCGACGGACGATCGGACGTTGAGTTTTGAGACGATTGCGCAGGAGACGAGGTTGCCGGTTGATGAGGTAGAGCATTTGGTCATGAAGGCATTGAGGTGAGTTTGCTTGTGGTGTTTGTGCTTCACCGAGACCATGCAGAAGGACAAGCGATACGGATGCAGACTGACTTTGCTCTTCCTGACCCCGGCTCTCTCTTCCTTCCTCTCTTGCGCTCTTGCCTTCCAGTCTGAATCTCATTCGGGGCACTCTGGATCAGTATGCTCAACTCGCACGCATCACCTGGGTTCAACCGCGGGTCTTGGATCGTAGACAGATCGAGGCTCTGCAAGAGCGTCTCAACCAGTGGTGCGAGCGGGTGCAGTCGGTCGCCGAGTTTGTCAAGGGTCAGACACGTGAGTTTTGTTTCTTCGCAGGCCTCGGACCTTAGGGTAAGGAATTATGCGCTGACCCCTCGGATCTGATCGTGTCCGCTCCCTTTCTCTAGCCGAACTGTTCGTCACAGCATAGTCATGTGACTCACGGACGTACGCACGATATCGTGATCTCCACAACGCAATATCAGCCCTGCACTGCATTTCATTCACACGCCCCGGGTGGAGGCCGGGCTTCAGAGTCGTCTCGGAAAGCGGATAGTGACTGACGAGGAGAGCCCTCGATCGATGAAAGGATTGGGAAGAATTATAAATTATAGCAATATGTACAGTACGAGGTGATGTGAGTTCCAAGGAGGCTTCCTCGCGATGGAGGTGGAAGGAGTGGACAGAAGTTTCTAAGAAGATTGCAAGGAAAAAAGAGAGTGTTGGTAGGTTGTGGGCCCTTGGGGCCCTGCTATAGCTGCGACTCAGGGTTTGGAAATGAAAGCAAAAGAAGGTGGAAGTCCTCGTCTCCTGGGGCCCTGTGCAAGTCGAATGCGAAGCCTGGGAGGGAGGGAGGTATCGATTGTCCACATCATCGCATGCAAGTTGTTGCAGACGGTGACAAAGATGGAGGTAAGAAGTGTCGATGCTAGACCCACGGTCTTAACGAGATTGATCGACTGGGCTGCGAAGCGAAGGCTGGAGACGGTATGCAGTGCACAGATGTCATTGCTGTTCAAACTTGGACGGGACCGGCCACTGACAAACGACGAAGGAAAAAGCAAATCGTGTGTGAGCAAAAGAAAAGCAAAGAGAAGGGGGGGGGGG
>LAXH01000028.1:27200-84351 GCA_001006505.1 Tilletia horrida
TTCGTATGTATGTACTTCGCTTCATCCACAGTACTAAGCACTGGGATGAATTGAGAAGTCTCCCAGCCTTGACAGAAATGGTGCAAGTCTGGTTCGGGTCTTTTCCCTTCCGAGCTCCACCTCCTCCTCCCAGACTTGCCAATGAGGCGGGCGCACAGCTCTCGCAAGGCTTCCATTATTTCGATCTGCAACAGTCCGACCATTGCTGCTGGCCCCCTTCTTGCAGCCTGACCGAACCTTACCTCATGATGTCACACATATTGGATCTGTCGGCCGACACAACCCGCTCAAGCCCGGATGAGATTTTTCCCCTGCCTGGCTTTCTACAGTAGTTCCCTGCGAGTGACAGGAAAGGAGAGACATCCTCGATCTCAGCTGGCATGCTTACTTATCCGCCATGGCCTTGTTGGTCTTTGGTTCTGGAAGGAGCATCTGTGGCCTCGCCCTTTCCCCTTGGATCCCTGCCGTTGCTTTCGGGGTGTCGCGACGCCAACAATGGAGATGAACCACAACAAACCGACGCCTTGACAGTTTCCACAACAGAGGATGCTGGAGCGGGTCAGGAAGGTCAATGGCTGATAATAGGGCTGAGCGTTCCGCTTGAGGTTCTGATGCCGAGATGGGGCTGACCGGGGGCCCGACGTTTCTGCGTGGGCCGAAGTCCAGTCTTCCTCGATGGGATCGGATCGCAATGAATCTGAAAGGACGTGACAAGAAGACGAAGACAGATGGGGGACGCGTTGTTCAAAAGGGAGCAGACGAAGGTGAGCAAGCAACACGGAGCCGAGCGTCTGGCCAGAAGGGCAAATTCAGCGATCACGCCGCGTTTCCAACAACAAGGTGAAATGTTAGATGTGCTTGCTGGTTATCCCTTCTAACGCTGGGGTGGATGTATGCTTGCGTGTCGAGACCATGGTTCAAGAATCAAGATGTAGCTCAACATGTTGTGTGGACGACTTGCAGCTTGTGTGAGCAGATGTGCAGACGGCCCCGCATCTGATGCTGTACCAGATGGATGCAGGCAAGCTGCACTGCAAGCCTGATCCCTTGCTGTGCAGAGAGATGCATGCAGGAGAACAACAAAGACGCTTCGTTTGCTCTGGCCACTGCTGCATGGCTGCAGACTGGGCAAGAGCTGAGCTGTGGACGCCACCACGATGACAGCTTCCCGCCTCGTCGGTGAACGGGGTGGGGGCGCGACGAGATGAGTGAGTGAGTGAGTGAGAGAGAGAGCAAGTGGAGGGGGGAGGGAAGGTCAGGCCCGGGGGGCGACGGGGCAAGGGCGATGGCCTACAATGAATCATTGAATAAATCAATCTCTTTAATCAGTGTCCTTGGCGCAGGGTTGAAGATCAGTCAGTGTCGCAGATTCAGGTCCAGCTGCTTGGTCTCTCTCTCTTTGCTTGCCGACGCCGGCACTGCTGAGGGCATCGAGGCACACAGATCCTGCGTACATATGTTTGAGCAGTGAGTCAGTGAAGGGCGATTGATTCTCACTGCTGAACTGCCGCCCCAAGCCTCGCCTCGAAAGTCGAGAAATTACTCTGTATAGATTGGCGACCAAGACTCAAGCTTCCCAGTTCCCACATCGTCGATGAGAGAGACCAGCGACGACTGGTTCAAAGTCAGCCGGTATATCACCGACAACGAGCTGACAGCCGTTTGCTCAACCACTCTGAAAGAAGGTCTCGTTCCTGCTCAGGAGAGCAGGTAAGAGCAAAGGGGGGGAAAGGGGGAAGGAAGGGGAAACGTCAGATTGCATACAACCGGGCATTGAAAGAAGAGAGGCTGGATTACAATGTCCTTGGTCAGTTGTGGCTGGACGATTACAATGGACCAGAGATCTGCATTACAAGTCGACTTGCTCGGCTCCAATAAGAACGGTCATCCCGGCGCCTCTCTCTCTCTCTGTGCAGACTAGCAGCAAGAGAGGGAAAATCCAGCATACAGTGCAGTGCAGCATCACTACTATTCACACACAGAGAGTAAGGGAGGGAAACTGGGTCGCCCCTCGAATCCGATCTTCCTGGTGGGACTGACTCTCACTACTCACTACTCGCACTCGCACTCGCACTCCCACACGGCCTTCCTTTGTCCTCGCGCTCATCTTCTCTCTCCTCTTAGCATTCTGGTTGTTGGTGGTCACCTCAAGACGCAGCTCACTCACCTACTCTCTCTCCCCCCCGGCCAGGCGCGCGCGACTGCACTCGGTCCCCTCACTCGCGCTTCGCATTCGTCACCCACAGACAGCTCAGAGAAAGATCAGCTAGCTTCTCCTCGACACGGATCAGGCTCACGACGACGAAGACGACTACTGCCGCTGCTGTTGCTGCTGCTGCCTATATCCATCCTGCCATTAACTTATCCCGCAGCCAGCCCCTCAACCCCAACCCGGCCGCAGGTCCATCGTCGCGCTCTACCCACCCCCTTCCTCTTCCCCCAGTTTGAATGTCTCCTTCGCAGACTCACTGCCACTCCTCCCACCACCCTTGACGACCCCACCTGCGATCCTGATGGTCAAGCTCTGAGCATCTCTCTCTGCGTCCACCATCTCCGACTGCAACAAGGCTTCCATCCCAGATCATCCTCCCATTTACGATTGGCAACGAAACCCTACAGCAACAAAAAAAATCAACACAAAGTATCAGCATTCATCCAGTCTAGAAAAAACCACCATCAACAACAACTCCCAGCTTTCATTCCCGACATGGACGCACACACACTCACCGCCTGGACGCGGTTCGCCCTCCAGAAGGGCGGCATCGGCTCATGCACAGCTCTGATCGACAATCCAGCAACAGAACCAGAGGACCTCATGTTCATGACGGGCGAGAAGATCATCGTCCTCCGCAGGCTCGATGAAGAAGGAACCGACTCCGAACGCCGAGCCAGCACCAGCGACTCCAACTCTTGGTTTCTTGTGAGTAGCATATCTCCCCATCACCTTGCATATCTCTCTCTCTCTCTCTTGCTGCCAAGCCCGCTGCGGATCAAATGGGCCTCCACTTTACCCCTCAATACCCCTCATTCATGCTGACGACATGCGCTCATCACCTTTCTCATTTTTCTCAATCCTTTTTTCATACCATCCTTTCCGAAATGAACAGGGCTACTGCGAAGGTGTAGTGGGCCGCTTCAAGGGCGCACATGTCCAATTTCACGGCAAGCTTAAGAAGCCAGTCCTCATGCGTCGCAGCGGCGCTTCCAGCTCCGGCCACGGGCACAACTCTGCTCTCGGTGCTGGACGCGACTCTACCGGATTCTCAAACTCATCCGTATCATCGCCCAACGGCTTGCCTACCTCTCCACTACGCTCTTCGACCCTGGACGATCGAGCACCGCCGCCATCGATGAATAGTGTTCTGGCCAACAGACGGCCGCAGATGCCTCCCTCCCCCTTCAGGCCAGAACCCACCCCTGACAACTCCCACACCTCATCCGCCACAACCATGTCCCCACCCATCTCTCGCGGCCAAGACGTCACCGCGCCTCTGGCCCTCAGACGACCATTCCGAGCGCCAGATGGGGCAGCTCAACAACAGCAACAAGTCAGCCGAGTCGACCTCACCACTCCACCCCTCTCCGACGACAACCATCAGTCGAGCAGACCGGCGCTCGTCATACCTCCTCGTGCGCCTCCGTCTCGCTCCAACACTGCCAACGTCATCGCTGAAAAGGCGCGCGCACCCCCTCCCGCCGACGTCCAGGCGGCAGGAGAGTCCTTCCGCCGTCGGGTCGCCGATGCGTTGCAAGTCGATGACGATGAAGACTCGGACGATTCGGCTTCAATGCTGCCCTGGGCACGTGGCGCAGCCGAGGACGATAGCGACGATGACAACTTTGGACTCTCGTCATCCGCACCCGGCTCAGTCCGACGCGGTGTCCGGACGCCCGAGCATGCAACTGCGAACAGTACAAGAATACCGGATCTACCTACTGCCGCTGCAGCTGCCGCCGCCGCTGCTGCTGCTGCTGCTGCTGGTGGTGGTCACAAGACTTTGACTCCGCTCAAGGACAACAATTCTATTGGAGATCCTCAGCGAACGCTTGCCAAGCTGGCAACGAGTGGATTGCCCCCAAGCCCCATCAGCTCCACGGACAGTCCCTCGGCTCGAACCGCGGCCGCGATCGAGGTGCTGACGCCCACCCAGATACGCGCACCCCGAAGACCTGCCCCCGGTTCCGAATCGGGCGTGTTCACTATTGCGGCCCAGAGCAGTGCGCCGTCGAGCCGGAGCTCGGGTGCGGCCGAGACGACGGATGACGAGGATGATCTCGACCGCTTTGATGACGAGGAACAGCGCTCGGAAGGCTCTGGCTCGATGATCTCTGCCGAGAGTGGCTCGGCACAGGGCCTCAGGGGTAACGGAGCCGTTGGCTCGAACCGGCTGAATGCGCCTTCCGCCAACACTCGACGACCGCGTGGTGGTGGTGGACGGGGTGGAGCCGGTGGAGGCGGCAAGAATGGCCGCGATTATGCATTTAGCATCTACGATCTCTACGGGCGCGATTCGGTTGCGTTCCCCAACTTTGAGATGCACAAGGAGGCGAACCGGGCCATGTATGCCAAGACGGGCTTGGCGGATTTGGACAATAGGGACGAGGACGAGCCTAGATCGGCATTGACGGTCCAACGGATCGATTCGCCCTCTGCGGGCCGCATCAGCCCGGGCGGCGAGTCGACGAGGAGTGCGGGCACCGACATTGCGCTCTCTGTCAATGGTGGGCGGCCCTCTGTCAGGACACCGGTGGGCAACCGACCGATGAACCCGCCTCCAATAAACACGGTCGCGCCTGCGATCACTTCTTCTCAGCAACAGCAGGAACAAGCGGCGCGGAGCTTGCATCTGCGCAGTCTGTCGCAAAAGCGGCCCATGGCGCCGCCCGATCCGCGGAAAAGCCCTGTTCCTGGAGCACAGGCGGGTGCTGTGGGCGGTCCCGGCGGCCCACCTGGGATGCCTACGAAGAGTCTGGCATCGAGTCTGAGGCGGCAGGTGGAAGGTTCTGGTGCGGGTGGGAACAACAGTGGGCCAGGCACGGCTGCTTCGAGTCCGACGCTGAGCCACGCGGGGCCCTTCTCACCCACGATGACGACAAACGGAGGAGCGAACGGATTCGGTGGCGCGGTTCCTCCCACCCCACCCATCTCGTTTGATCCCAATCGACGACCTTCGGCGCCCGCTGCCGTTGTGAACGGATCGGCAGTGGGGATGAATGGCTTCATGGCCGGTTCTCGCCCGCCTATGCCGGGCCACCCGATGCAGCTCTCTGCGAGTTTCAGCGGACCGAGCTCGGGTCCGAGACCGAACATGGGTCTTGGGCCTGGTCAGCCACCTCTCCCTTTGACAGGCATACCAAACGGACCTGGCGGTGTCCCGCAGCAGCAGCAGCCCGGTGGAATGGTTTCGCCTCCGAATGGAATGCAGCCATTGGCACCATTGACTCCATTGGTCATGCCTAGTGATCCTTCCGCGCCAAGCCAAGTGGGCCCTTCCATGCCGCCGCAATCGCCAATTGATGCACAGCAGCAGCAGCAGCAGCAGCAGATCCCAGGTCAGCTTGCGGCTCCAGGACAGACGCTCGTCGTGCGTAATCCGGGCCCGCCCGGTCCGATGGCTCCGATGCAAGCAGGTTTGGGCGGCGGCAGCAGTCCAGTCCTTGGAGCTGCTGCGGTTCCACCACCACAAACACAACCTCAACCACAACCACAACTAGCACCGATGATGGGTCCCGGCGGCGTGATGCAACAGCAAGGACTGCCACAAAGGCCCCTTCTCGGCGCGCCAGGAGGACTTGTCCCTGGAGCGATCCCTATCAATGGTGCACGCATGGGACCGGGAGGGCCTGGAATGGGCTTCCCACCGCCCGGACCACCCGGCTCGAGTCCGAACGGAAGCATGATGAATGGAGGAATGTCACCAGGACAGACGATGGGTCCTGGACCTGCCGGCTTCGGACCTGGACCAGGACCACAACCATTTGGACCTTCTAGCCTCGGCGGACCCGGAGCAGGAGGACCAGGAGGTTTCCCACCGATGGGTGGTGCTGCTGCTCCTCCTCAATCCCCTGCATTTGCACCGATGGGCGGCCCCGGCCCCAACGGAGCTATGCCAAGTCCTGGCATGAACATGATGCAGCTTGCAGGCACGAGCCCGGGCGCTCGTGGCTCTGGTGGACCCGTCCGCGCAAGCTCGGACAGGACACCCGATCGAGAGAGCGGACGTGGATCGGCGCTGTTGAAGAAGAATCCGAGCAACCCGAACCCGAGCGGATCTCGGGGAAGTGGGTTCGGAGCTGGACCAGTAGCTGCGATGGCTCCTCCTCCATCGAACTGGAACGGACCGCCAATACCCGGTGGAATGATGCCCCCGGCTTTCCCCAACGGGCCTGGACATTCGAGCCTGGCACCATCGATGCGTGGGGACCCTTCGCGATCTCCGAGTCCGTTCAGCGTCAATGGAGGAGGAGGACCAGCCCGGGGCGGGCCTTCGCCTCGGCCCAGTGCTGGACCGGCCCCTTCGATGCGGAGCTTCCGGGGCGGAGACGGAAAGCCGCCTGGCGAGGCACCGGTCGCGTACGACGCGTCTGGCTTCGTGATGGGCACTCAACCCAACGTGCCCGGAATTTCGCCCGTGCCCGAGGATAGGGACGTGGTCGACAAGTGGGACGCCATCTTGCGCGAGGGCGACCTGATCACTGCCAAGAAGAGCCGCAAGGTGAAGAAGATGTGCCAGTCGGGTATTCCGAGCTCGATGCGGGCGCCCGTGTGGCTGTTCCTGTCGAATAGCGCGATCCGACGCCGGCCGGGCTTGTTTGAGCAGCTCTGCAAGCAGAGCCAGGAGAAGAAGGCGCGGAAGGGCAAGGAGGCGGTGTATGAGCAGATTGAGAAGGATGTGGAGAGGTGCTACCCTGACCATCGGCTGTTCCGGGGGCCTGACAGCGCCGGACGCAAGGATCTGGAAGCGATTCTCAAGGCATACGCCCAGTACAGTGAGTCTTGAGACGATGTCGGGACCTTGTTCAGCTGGGTTGATAATTGACCCGATCTTGACCTGGTGCAGATCCTGTGGTTGGCTACACACAAGGAATCGGCCTCATCGTGGGCCTGTTCCTCATGTTCATGCCTGCTGAAGACGCCTTTTGGTTGCTCTGCGCGCTCCTCCGTGACGTCCACATGGAGGGCTACTACACCGACAACATGAAGCAGCTCCACGTCGACGGAGTCGTATTTGGACAACTGCTGCAGTCGATGGACCCCGAGGTGCACGCGCGGTTGACTTCGTGGGGCATTGAGCCGATCAACTATGTGCCAAATTGGTTCCTGCCGATGTTCTCGAGAATCTTGCCCTGGCAGACAGTGCTGAGAATCTGGGACACCTTCTTCTTTGAAGGTGAGTCTCGCGTCAATATCTGGACACCGTGTTCCGTTGCTTCCGGATACTGATCGTGTTGTTCGGTTTCGCAGGTCCCATATGGATTGTTCGGTTGAGCCTGGCCATCATTCGGATCATCAGGGAGCCACTGATGGCGTGCAAGGACTACGACTCGGCTCTGACGTTGCTCTTGCATCCTCCACCGAACAACCTGTCGCCCGACAATGTACTGGGCTGTGCCCTCAGCGTAAAGGTGAGCTCATCGCGGGACAGTGTCCTCACTCGGATTTGTGCTTCAGATCGCGCTAAACTTTTGTGACCTCACCCCTCGACTGCAACAGCTGAAGGACGGCGAAGTTCGCAAGCTGTCACGTACGGCATCGAAGCTTGTCCGCCAAAGCAACGCCCTGAACGAGCGCGGTCGAAGTGCGTCCAGAGCGACGGACCGAAACAGCACTTCTGCTCGTTCACTTTCCATGCCTGCAAAGCGGTGAACAGGTGCTACCAAACTCTTTTCCTGACCGTCACTTTTCAAGGTTTTATTTCTTGCTCTTCTCGATCAACAACACCATTTATGCACAGGTTCTTCGAAAGTGGGCGGTCCTTGCCTGCTGCTCTCATGAGTCTCGGCGCGGTCAGGGAATCGCGCGGAGGGGACCGAATGTGAACCTTTTTTCATCGACCTGGTTTTTTGCCGCAATACCAACCCAATCAAGAGCCCTTTCAACGGCTTTCTTTCTCTGACAGTCTGTTCCTTCTATTCGCTTCACCTCGGATCACAAGCTTCGATATTCAGCTTGGGGCTCTCGACCTTTTCGCATTTCCTCATCGGCTGGGCCTGACTGCCACCAATCCCGGGTCTGTTGATCACGCGCCCCCACATTCGTTTCTGAACCACGCCCATTTGCTTCTTTCAGCCCTTCAACACGATCCCGTCGGGTGGACCATGAGCCTCCAATGTCGATCTTCTCCTTTGGCTTCTTCTGCTTTCCGACGTCGCGTTTTCCTTCCCACTTCTTTCGAGCCCGTCTGTTCGGAGAGCAGACCAAGAGGTTCTCTGAGACCTGCCACCTACACGCACACACTCACACACGATCATTCCTTTGGCACTACTTCTTCTTCTTCTTCCGACTCGTGTCTCCATTTGCTATCTTCCATTCACCGTCGCTCGCTCCTAAGCTCACCCAACACGAACCCATCCCACTCGTCAACGATCCATCTCAATCTCATCAAGGTGCTATCCCCACTCACAATCACGAAGGCAAAGAACCGAAACAGCTGGGCCGTTCTACTTTCCCATCCACTCACACTAACCAAAGAAAGTCACCCTCCTCACCCGGTGCATTGAAGCAAAGATCGTTTGCGGCTCTCGTCACAAAAGTGCTTGTTCTTCCCCGTGTCTTGACTCGTACCCCTTGTTCTCTTTCTTTCCTCATCCCTCTTTCTCTCCTCGCTTCTGCCCACCTTCATAGGCTGGTTTCTTTCTCCTTCCTCTTCCCACTTCCCACTTCTCTTTCCCCTTTGCGTGTTGACAAGCAATAAAGAAACAGACAACTGACATTTCTCGAACTGCACAAGAGGGACGAGGGACACGACGACGAGATTGCGAATGCATGCGAAGGGGACAAAAATACAAAGTTGCGAGAGTGGGTAGACTAGTTGTTGCACGTAGCATCAGAGGACAGAGAATGAGTCAAGGAGGCGGGGGAAGAAGTGGTGAGATGGACAGAGAGTCCTGGTGGACCCGACAGCCGTGAAGAAGGGAGAGATCAGACGCCAGAGGCGACATTCAAGCGGCTCAGGTCGAGGTCGGCAGGCAGCTTCCTGTCCTCGCAGTATTTGGCGCGCTTCTGGGCCAATGCCAGTGCTTGGTAGACGTAATCCCACGCACACGCGAGTGTGTTCCAGTAGTCTCGGTCGGCCAACCCGACCGCAGCACCGTTGAGCCAGACCGAGTGGATGAGCACGGTGATGTCGATGAGCCGTGACGTGGGCAGGAAGGAGAGCGCCTGAACCATCTGTTCTTGGACGTTTAGCTTGGAAGTGTCCGGCAGCCGGTCGGTGTCTTGAGCTGCTTCTTCTTCTTCTTCTTCTTCCCGTTTGCACGTGCTCGAGGTCTTGGACGAGCTCGAGGATGCCTGGGTTTCACGACTTGGCATGGTGTTGATTTCGGGAACCAGATCGCTCGCCTTGATGCTCCCATCCGACAGCTTGGAGCGCTGCTTGCCCGTCCTCTTCGGGGTTTGGTGAGCATTGTGCGCTGCCGTCCAGGAGCCTGCGACGTGCGAGCCTCGCGCAAGCAGTCGGACGGGAATCAGGTTGATGAGGAGCTTCTGTGGCGAGCCAGAGTAGAGGTACTCGTGGGTGATGCGGAACGTTGCTGGATGAGGAAGGTGCAGCCTGAGCACAGGTACGGAGATGGCACCATCATGTGAGACGGTGTCTTCATCAATCATCATCCTGGATGAATGGAAGTAGCCGTCCGGGATGTGGTAGCATTGGACGCCATAGATGAGGGCGTGGACCGGGAGGAGGATAGGGTCCGAGTGTGCCATGCCGTGTCCTGCCGCTGATGATGATGATGATGATGACCCAGCTTGCTGGCTGGCGGTGCCGCCGGATCGTTCTGAGCCACAAGGCAGCAGAGCGAGCACATGCGAAGGCGGTGATGATTGGCTGCCGCTGTCGGACTGGATGACATGAACTGAAGCAAGCGCACCACAGGTGTCTGTATCCGGGCCGCTGGTTTGCGCGGCGATTCTCCAGCAGCTCGACGTGGTCATCTGCCTCATCCGATCACGAACATAGACGGCCAGCCACTGGTCCTGTTGAGCCGTCTCGGCATGTTGCTCGAGACCGATGCGACGGAGATGCCTGACGACATCGACGTGCGGGTTGGTGCTGAAGCGGAACTGAGGGGCAGGTAGACGCTTTGGGATTCGGAGCTTGAGGCTGCGCTCGGCCGAGCTGTAATATTCCGCTGTGGAAGCAGCAGAGGGGCTCGATGCCCGTCGGCGGAGAAGAGTGCTTGATGATGACACTGCGTCTGCGCTCCTTGAGGACCGGCTCTTCGCTTCTTTGGACTTGGACTTGTGGCCGAGCCGGGAGGTACTGCTGCTGCTGCTGCTGATGAGCCCAGGTCGGCGAGTGCGGACGAGGTGAATAGGCGCGGGGACGAGGAGGGAGGGCATGACGTTCTCCACAGAAGCATAGGAGGAGGATCTCGTTGTTGCCGGTGTTGTGTTTGATGAGCGCTGCTTCGATGAGGAAGCAGAAGAGATGGAGAGCTCTTCGTGCTCTGACGGAGGAGTATCTGCGCCAGACGATGGGTGTGAGTCCATTATGCCTGGACGGTTGCCAAAGACGGAGATGGAGCCTAGGGGTGTGGAAGGTCGTTCACCGGAACCAAGGAGGAGACGAGGGTCGACAAAGTATTGAGAGTACGTGTCGAGGAAGTCGCTGCTGTTGTAAGGTCCAGATGGCTGATTGAGCTCATCGAGCAGCTCTTGGCTGAGCTCGTAGTTGATGTGTTCACCGGACGTGGAACTGGAGGGTGGGTAGCGGTGTGTCATGGCCGTGAAAGTGCTTGGTGTACTTGTATGCGTTGCGCGGGGTACAACAGAGAGAACCTGAGGCAGGAGAGGACTGTGCGATCGTGAGCTCTGGATGAGGGAGATACAGGATAAGGTGATTAGCAAGGTCTCGCTATATAGCTTAGAGCTGACTCGAAAAGTGTCAGTACCTCTTCAGTCTGGTCGGACTGCGGACGATTGGGGCTTGACACATTTCGGTCGGCTGATCTGTGGAGACGAAAGGATGTCCGTGTGTTGGATGAGGATGTGAGTGATGAGGTTTCGACAGCTGGACAGGCAAATAGGGGCCGCTCATCTCCAATGTGCGTCGACAAAGGGCGCGGCAGAATCTGTCATGAACCAATCAGGGCAAAATGAGACGGAAATGGGAAGAACTGAATGAGCAGGGCCAGAACCGAGAGAAGTCAGAGAAGGGAAACAGAATGAGAATTGAGAATGGGAAACTTCAGCCTCCTCGCCGCGTGATGATTGGGTTGTGAAAGATCCACGGTGCACTGCTGACATGCATGGTCTCCCCGACACCGGCTCTCGGGCCCCCAAGCTGGACTGCGACTGCCTTGACCTCGCGGTCCAAGCGCGAGTCAGACTCGGCACAATATAGACATGTGGTTGCGGCATACCGTATATGCCGCCTACAGCTGCCTGCAGCTTTTCCGTTTGTTCGTTCTTGGCCGCAAGGGCCTTGGTGGCAAAATTGCTCCAGTCCATGTAGGATGCTTCATGTGAGGTACGAAGGCCTGCACTTTGGTCCCGTAGAGCGAGTCGCGGGAGCTTCCTGCTGAATTTTGACGCGATGCGCTGCCCCTGAGCTGGCACCATGACTTGATGAGGAGCCTCCAGTGACGCTGGTTTGGGTAGGCATCGTGAATCCGCGGTGCGTAGCTGTGCCCGATCATGATCAGGTCAGTGCAAAGCTGTGATAGGGAGGATTAGCAGTGCACGCAGAATGAGAACGGGATCCGAAGCTTCCACCATTCTGTATCGCGTCGGTGCTCTCTTCCCCGCGTTTCGATGTGTGGTCGTGTGTGAAGTCAGGAATGGTCAGGATGCAGACCAGGCGACGATGATGGATTAGCATGTTCGGACATTCGGCACACCATCGCTGCGAAGGCAAAACCACAAGAGCATTGACGTCTAGGTGGCACAGAGCCTCGATGCCTCTGGTTCAAAGGAGGTCAGGTCAGCCTTGTCACATTCGTATCTGAGGTGCTGGCTGCAAGCCGACCAAGGGTGAGAAGAACAAGGTCCTGTCTTTTGACGTCGAGAGCGAATGCGACCGCGAACAGGAACATGCCAACTACAATACCCATGTCCAGCACACTCATGAATGAACCGGTGGTTATGACTCTGGATCGCCTTGCGTCTGGGTAGATCCACTGTGGAAAGCTGCGGACTCCGCCTCCAAAAAGGCGCTGATCCTCTGGAGAGGATGTCCAACGGTCGAGGAGAAGGTCACCCAACCGTTCCACCTCTGACGGAGATGTTCATTCACAGGAACCAATATTCGCACAGCACAAAGCCCAACCGCTGCTGGGCTGCAGCACCTGTCAACACCGATGACCAGTCTTGTGGCTCTACAGGACAGATGAGCGCATGCGATGTCGAATGCCCAATCAAGTGCTCTCTTCTGTAAAGGTCTGTTGCAGATTTGAGATGAGGCTTGACTTGCAGCATACATCACCTTGCACCTCACCAGGAAAGCTTGCGTGACCATTGACTTTTCTCTTCTTCTCACCTTCATCTGTCGCTGGACGAGCGCTGCTGGCAAGGTCCACAGCTACACCTATTGCTCCATCTCATCTTTCTTTCTTGCGTTCTCATTTCTTCACAGGTCGAACCTCCCGCGCAGGGCGCGCAACCAAGGGTTCGTTACCACATTTTCTTCACCTCGTCACTACATCATACCACACATCCGACATGGACGCATCGTCAGAGTATGTATTGGCTACCAGACTGGTAGCTACGGCGGCCACAGCCATCACCGCTAATCCGAATGGCTCGGTCGACCAGCCGGAGGCGAATCGGACGACATCAGGGCTGGCACGCACCGTCCCACAGCTTCTCGTCCTGGCCAAGCCTGCATCGCCACCACTTTCACTCCTCCTCTTTGTGATCATCGCCTTCGTCCTGACGATCTTTACCTTGATTCTCGCCGGCTTTGACGCAACTCGCGGATTCTTGGCGCTGAAACGGCGGGCAGCGCGCAAGAAGCAAATCGCGCCCCAATTGCAAAGAAACCGCGCTGGCCACGAGGTCGACTTGCTCGAAGAAGAGGATGCGCCTCGCATGTTGGGATCGAGCTGGAGACCTTTCTACTCGACAATCTTGTTCATCGCGAGTATCTGCCAGGCGACCTACATCCTCATCTTCCTCCAAGGCTCTCGCGGACTGCTGCCACGGCAGATCCAGTTCTCTTCCGAAAACGTCGCCTTCACATCGTCGGTGTTGGCCGCCTTGTTCTTGGTCCTGGCCGCCATGCCATCAAGTCCAGCTTCACGGTCCCGGCTGCCAGGCTCAGTATCAGGCCGGAGATCAACAGTCTGGCACTATCTGATTTTAGCTCTGATCTCACTGAGTCCGGCCCTGGTCATCATGCTCATGATCCTCGGCACCACACGGTACACAAAGGCCTGGAGACCCCTTCAAGCTTCCCTCAGAACCCTGCTCGCCAAGCCCAACTTTTGCGCGACTCAATCCAGCGCATCCAACTCCACGGGTGACGGTGCGGATGCGGATTGCTCCGTTTTCACAGTTGCATTCCTTCTGCAAGACCAGGCGGGAGCGGCCAAAGCCAATGTTGCATTCAAAGGCACCGTGCTGCTATGCGTGGCCTTTCTCATCGCCGTCGTGGCGCACGAAGCTCTCCGAGCACTCCGACATCGACAAGCGGCCCTGACGGACGTGCATATGCAGTTAGAACAGGCGCGCTTGGAGAATGAGGATCTGGGCGGCGGGTTGTATAGCGATGCGGGTTCGGTCAGCGAGCGAAGCGGATACAGTGGAGTCTCGGCGCCGAGTGTGGCAGACAGTCGGAAAGGCAGCCTCTTCCGGTCCGGGATGTCGGCAGAGGCTGAGCGGGACTATCTCCGCTACCTGCAAGGCCTGGGTATCCATTCGCTGTACCGGAGGGACACAGTGTATTCGCAGGAGAGCGCGGGCAGCTCAAAGGCTCCTAGCTACAAGTCGACATCGTCAGCAAAAGGTGCGACTGCAAAGCCGGTCAGGAAACCACCGCCCTCGTATCGCGACACCGACTCCTTCTCTGATCGGGATGATGCGGCTGCAGAAGGAGTTGCGCTCGATACATCGGACGCAATCGGCCGAGCGCTTCAGAGGCAGTACGGTTCCGTGGACCTGAAGCGGGCCGCGACAAAGAAGAGCAGCAAGAAGGCAAGCGAAGCCTCGTTGCGTGATCGAGCTGCCCAAGGGGCGCGGGTCAAGTCGGAAGATCGAGACGATCGGATGTTCCCTGGCTATCTGAACGCGCACATCACCAAGCCTGAGGCTGCAGCGATGGCGAGTCATGATGACGAGGAGGAAGCCGACAAAGTGACCACCGAGCTGGCTGAGGATCGGGGGCTGACTAGGATGAAGACGACGACGCGACTTGGCCGCATGGCTTCGCTTGCCCGTGCAAGGTCGTTACGGATCGACGAGATTGATGTTTCCAAGATTGTTCCATCCGTCTCTGCGGCCAGTTCACATGCAAAGTCTGGTCGAGCGAAACCAAAGGGAGGCAGACCAATGGAAAGAGGAGCAAGCTCGGACTCTTCGTACTCATCAAGTGAGGGCGGGGGAAGTCCTTCGAGGGGTAGTTCGTATTCTCGATGGTCACGCTCGGATCGCTCGTACCCCTCTCGCGCCCCTTCTCCCTCTGATGCAGGTCGGTCGTGGTACGCCAATGGAAGCGGCAGCAGACACACTTTTGGCCACTTCAGCCGCGGAACAACAGGCCTCGGTCTCTTCACTCAACCGCATCCCGGCAGCATCGCGCTCACGCTCAGCGCAGCAGCAGCCTCCTCGTCCGCCGCCCTGGCTAGAACGGCTCCGCTGCGCTCCCGGATGCGGCTCAACCGCGCCATGGCGCTCGGAGCGGTTGCGCTCTTCCTTTTTGCGATCATCACCATGCTTGCGATCGGGGACGACCTTGAGCTCGGGATGCGTCCGCAGCTGTCTCTGTTCCTGACGGGTCTGAGCTGGTTCCTCGAGACGGGGCTGCACGCGTGCATCCTGGGTCTGCTCATCTTCCGCGGCAGTGGGGCTGTGGAGGAAATCCCTCTGAGCTGGGGGGAGGTCACCATGCCAGATCTCGAAGAAGGCAGGATCGGAACAAGGGGCGAGAAGCTGTGAACTCTGCCTCCCGAACCTCTGCGCAAGGTCTCTCGAAATTGTTGTCACTACAATACTTTACCTATTGATGCGCCAAAATTCCTGCTGCAGTGCAGTAGCCCTCCTTTGCTAATCCTGACCTTGTCGATCTTTGCGCACACATTGTCGTTGTCACTCGAGTGCTTCGTGGTAGCAATGAACATACAATCTGATTCGAGCCGGCATGAGGAACATGATTCTTGAGAGGGAAACCTAGGCTTCGGGGGTCGAAATCTGGACCGGGGCATTTTTGGCGATGCTGCGAAAGTGCAGGCTGGTGATGATCAAGAGATTTCAAAGCCGATTCGAATCTCGCAACAGTAGGCGAGATTCACGTTCTCCCGTGATCGTGTGTCAGCATATTGAAAAGCAGCTGACAGGACAAGGCGTGTTGTTGCCCAGCAATTCCAAGGACTTTACTCCCAGCCCGTCTTGTCATCGACATCACCCCCATTCGCATTGGCCTCATCTCCGTTGGAACGACGCCCGGCATCATCATCGTCCGCAGGTGGTCGCGATGTGTCGCGATCGCGGGTGTCACGCTCACGCTCGCGGTCCCGGTCACCATCATCACGAGGTGCAGGGCTGCGAGACGAGCGACGACGGGGAGGCGAGAGCGAGCGAGGGCGAGAGCTTCCGGCCCGGTCGCCACGGTCATCGCGGCGGTAGTCGTCCCGTCGAGCACCGTAGTCGCGGTCTCGGTCATCACGGCGGTCTCGGTCGTCTCGACGGTAGTCGCGGTCTCGATCGTCGCGCCTGTAGTCACGATCGCGGTCGTCCCGTCGATCGTCGTAGCGACGGGGAGGAGAACGAGCGCGGGGCGGAGGTCGAGAACCTCCGTCATATCGCCAAGAAGAAGAAGGGGCATTCTGCATGTGGGCGTACATTGTCAATGAGGTCGAGTCTTGCCATGATTGCGACAGAACATCAATTCAGAACCTACCTTGGCAAACTGAATTCCGATGGTATATTCACCAAACCTCATGTTGTGCATGCGTCGGTGCGCATCCTGTTATTGAGATTCGATTTGTGAGTTATAGTCTTGGAACAGACTTGTCGGAAATTACTCGTAACGCACCTCGGCATCACGGGGATCCTCGTATTCTATGAACGCGTATCTGTAGACGTCGTTTCGAACGCATCGCAAATCGAGACGGGGAAAGGATCGTTTGTTGAGCACGCATTCGTCCGGTAATTTTTAGCGCAAGGTACAGGGTGGAAGGGGGGGAACGTCCGTCGAGCAGACCGCTAAAGATTCGCATCGCGACGGAGTCACCATCGAGAGAAAAAACCAGGAGCGCAGGCAACGACTCTCGTACTCGTGCCGTGCAGCGCAGCGCAGTGGCATCTTACCGCTCGTGTGAGGGTACGTGGAGAGGCGCTCCTGCTCTTCTCTTCATCGCCGTCTCAAGATACGTGCGAAAAGCATCTCTACCGAGCAGGAGTACGTGCGCGGATCGTGCGCAGAGCTTCAAGGCAGCCTTCGATCGTGGGCACAATGGCTCAATCTTGGCGGCAAAAAGGAGCCCGACGTCTCGGTCCTCCGGCTCGTGGAGGGACAGCACGTCTCGTTCGCGTTCGGGGGGAATCACGTATGATCGTTCGTAGAGAGGCACTCACGGCTTGGCGTTCGGGTTGCGTATGGCAGGGATGTCGCATCGAACGAGGGGTCCCATGCGTTCGAACTCGTAAGCGAGGTCCCTGTGAAGTTGAGGTAGCGGTGAATGATGAGCAAGGTGGGCGAGTTCGTAAAGGATCCCCAGAAATGTCTGATCGCGCTCACTTTGCTCGCATGTCCGGAGGAAAACCGGCAACAAAGAGTGTCTGGATGGGATGCACGTTCAGAGATTAGCTGATCTTGATCAGTTTCGAGGCTGGACAGGAACTCACTGTACGGGGCCCATTGCGGCCGCCTCCTCCACCACCGCCACCACGAGGACCGTAAGACATCTTGAAGTTCAGATAGGAAGTCTGTGAGAAAGTGTGAGGTTGCGGATCAGTTGATGCTGTGAATCCGCAGGTGGATGGATGGACAAGCGCAGGCAAGGTGGATGTAGAGCGGTACGAAGTCGGATCGAGGTCGAGGAAGTCGATAAAAAATGACGCAAGGGTTTGGTCAAAATTGGCCATCTTTTCAAAATTTAGATTCTGGCATGTGTTCCGCGAAGACAGCGGACCCTGGCTCAAGATGGGCCTGAATAAGGAAGGAGCTTGCACAACTCTGAGGCAAGGCCCCAAGGTCATCTTCAATCGACCTCGTCCAGTTTCGCGTCCTGAGCCACGGCGGAACGAAGAAAGTAGGCACCGTACGAAGCGCGCTCGTGGCATAGCTCGAAACGTGAGCTTCAGGTCTTATCAGCGCGAAGTTCCTGGTCTCGCGCATCACTTGGTTGAGTGAGCCCATTCATACGCGTTCAGTTCCTCGTACACACAGCACTGACGCGCCCTGATCACGCAGCGCGAAACAACTTCCGTGACGATCTCGTCAGTGCCAACGAACACCGCGCACGACGCGTCAAGTCCTGCCTTCGTGAAGGCTCGGTCCGCCATCACTGTTGCAGCTGCTACTCGGCGAGGGGTTTACGGCAAAATAATAAAGTTCTGGCCGCGTGCCTTGTTCTTCCATCACCCCCCACCTCCTGCGCTCCTTCGGTGTCAAGCGTTTCGAGAAGACACGACTGGCACCTTCCACCGGCAACACAGTCTCGCCCACGCGTCGCCAAGCTATCAGTCCTCACCGGCTTCTGGTCGACGGCATCCCGCCCGTGGTAGCTGGTTCCCACCATGTCCAATGTAGAGGTTGACGCCTCCGCATCGGCGGTGAAAACGGAGAGCGCAGAAACGCCAATCAAGCTGGAATCAGACGGCTCGTCTGCTCCCGGAACACCAGATCAGGATCTCCTGGATCTCGTGCCCCCAACCCCTCCTCCGATGGAGCAGGATGAGGAGGACGAGCCCCCACTGAGAGCAAAGGCTTCTCCAGATTCTCCTAACCTAGAGCAGATCACCAAGCATGGGGCCAGGGAAGGACGGACAGGTCGGAGCAAGCGACTCAAAGTAGAGCCCCAGATTGTCAACGAGTGGCCGGTGGCGGAGAAGGAGGCCATGAAAACCTTCAAGGAACTTCCTGACAACATCTACCAGTCCAAATCCATCGGCAGAAGTCGCGGTAAAGAGGAGGGCATAGTGTGCGAGTGCACATATCGATATGGTGAGTTTACACACGCGCGCGTGCGCGCGCAGCGCATCAACTTCAAGACAAGAACAATCCTCGTAGCAAGGACTGGATCCAGATGGATCTGCAGTCAGGCAATCATGGCTTAGATGGATTCTGGAGCTTGAGCTCTGACGGCATCGTCTTGAGTGACCATTTTTCCACCAATACCTCGTCTTCAAAGCGATGCCCCTCAAGACATGCAACTGACCGCTTCATGCTCGCACTCCACAGGCCTCGACGATCCCTCTGTCGCGTGTGGGCATGAATCGGGCTGCATCAACCGTCTCACACAGGTAGAGTGCCTGGAAGAGGAGTGCCAGACCCGAGGCTACTGCCAAAATCAAAGGTGCGTGTCCATGGGCCAGAGTCCACACCACGAGGCTCCAAGTGCTGACCAGCTCCTCTTGCGTCACTCCAGATTTCAAAAGGCAGAATATGCGAACATCGAAATCGTCCTCACACCAAATAAAGGATATGGTGTGCGCTCACCAGATCAGATCGAACAGTCAGTATTCAAACCCCTCCTTCTGCCGTCAGCGGCATTGCGCTGACACGGCACCATCACGAACTGCAGAGATACCTTCATATACGAATACGTGGGTGAAGTGATTAACCACCCGACCTTTCTCAAGCGCATGCAGCAGTACAAAGACGAGAGCATCCGGCACTTTTACTTCATGATGCTTCAGCGCGAGGAGTATCTAGACGCCACCAAGAAGGGCGGCAAGGCCAGATTTCTAAACCACAGCTGCAATCCTAATTGCTATGTCGAGAAGTGGCAAGTAGGCAAACATATGCGTATGGGCATCTTTGCAAGACGGCGAATCTATGCTGGAGAGGAGCTGACCTTCAACTACAACGTCGACCGATACGGGTAAGTGATCCAAGCGGAGAAGGAATGATAAATACATCCGATCACTGATGTACAGCACATTCGATCCCCAGAAACGACGCACAAGATTGCTTTTGCGGCGAGCCAAATTGCGTAGGGTCTATCGGTGGCAAGAAGCAGACAGATCTTGCTACTTTCGACGACATCTTCCTCGAAGGTATGCACGCGCTGGTCATTTTCCTAGGTAGCTGAATCTCGCTGACAATGTCGCACTGTACAATTTGACAGCTCTGGGTATCGAAGAGGAAGTCGATGCGCTCGATGCCAAGGGCCGGAAGGGAAAGAAGGCGAAGCACCTGGACGAAGATTACAATGTAAGTGGCATATCATGGTATTGGTCCGAAGAGATTGCTGAACTCATTTGCGTTTCCACAGCCTGTCATGCGTCCAATCACGCTGCAAGAGACCAGTACAGTGGTGTCGGCCATCAAGCAAGCAACATCGAATCGACGTGTGCTCGAGAAACTTCTCAGCAGAGTAACCATGACCGAAGACGTATCCGTGCACAAAGCCATGGTTCGACTTCACGGTTTCGTCTTGCTCTCAGGTGTCATGGACGAATGGCGGGACGAGGCTGACGTCGTGCTGCAAGTTTTGCATTGTCTGGCAAAATTCCCATTGCTGAAGCGGAACAAGATCTTATCGACTGGTATCGACAAGCAGGTCAGCGACCTCCTCGCGGACAACACCGACGACAGGATACGAGTCATCGGAGAAGAACTGCTCAAGGGCTGGGAAAAGCTCGAGATGGAGTATGTGATCGCGAAGCGCGAAATCAAGGAGGGCGAGAGGAGCGATGACACGTTCCTACAGACGCAGAGGCTTCTCCTGCCTCTGGAGCAGCAAAACGCACCTGCCAATGTGTCCGACACGATACGAGAGATTGTCGCGTCGCGGTACTACGTGCCAATGGATAAGCCGCTTCCACGCCCACGAACGTTCGAAAGGTACCAAAGTATGGAGCAGCTGCCAAAGCCACCGGCACCACCACAGGCGCCGACCGGACCCAGCATCACAGATATTATCAGGCAAGCTACAGAGAAGGCAGAGCGCGAAAAGATCGCCGCGCTCGAGGCTGGCAAGAAGGCAGAGGAAGACCGCAAAAGGGCGGAACAGGAGGCCAGAGAGCGCAAGAAGAGGAAGGCTCTACTCAAAAGTGCGGGCGGTTCGAGCTCGAGTAGCAGCAAGAGACATCGGAGCGAAGGCGGACATCGTCACTCGTCCTCGTCGTCGCGACCGGAGAAGAAGAGAAGGTCGGGGGAAGAGAGCTCTTCAAGCTCAAGCATGGCCAGACTGGAGAAGAAGCTGGAGTCACAAGTGAGCGAGCTAGTGGTGAACACCATGTCCAAGAGCAAAGATCGATTGGATCGAGACGTCTTCAAGAAGCATGCAAAGGAGGTGAGTTCGATCCAGGGTTGCACGAACACAGCTGCGTTCGAATTGATCGCTGACCATCATGAATGAACCTCGCCATCGCCTTTGATCAGCTCACCAAGATCATCTGCGAGAAAGAAAAGAAGAACACAAAGAGCTGGCCTCCAGCAGAGGGCAAACTCGAGGCATTTGACAAGAAGAAGAGGGAGAAGATGAAGGAGTTTGCCAGCGACTACATCAAAAAGCTGATAGCTCGCAAGGGCAAGGACTCGAGCTCGTCTTCCAAGAAGGGCGAGGGCAACCCACAGCTGCCAGAGATTCCGGCTGGCCTGACTACGCCCGGACCGAGCTCGTCGATAACGTCGACGCCGAGCTTGCACGCTGCAGGCTCCTCGCTGACGGCGATCAATGCGATTTTGTCTGGTGCGACTGCAACGCCGATCACTCCGATTGAAGCCGATGGCGATGGCGATGGCGATGTGGCGATGAGGACTCCCCGAAGCAGATCAAGTTCGGTGGTGTCATATGCGTCGAGGACGGATAAAGGTAGCGACGACAGCAGAGCAGGGTCGCCGGCGCCGGCGGAAGCAGAGGAGGAGAATGTGGACGGCGACGAGGTGGTTAGTGATGCTGTCGAGCAGCCTGTGGCACCGTGAAGGAGGCACGGAAGCACAACCCGGAAACTTCAAAACATACCTCAAAGTCATCCTTTACTGTCTTTCCATGGCCGTTCTCATTAGCTGAACAAGGGAAGAGCACAGTTTCTTCTGCGATTTTTCTCCCCCCATCCATCCGGTCTCGTTCGTACTTCCTCGCTGGCAAAGCATTATTTCTGCAATTCAATCCCATCTTCTTTGTTTGCGCATCCCTTGTTCGGCCCCTTTGTTCCACTACACAACATCTCATGACTCCAGGTAGACTTCATGTGCTTCAATCACAGCCGCATCTCGATTGCGCTCGCTACAAGGGCAACAAATGTCTCCATGTAGGAAGTCAGCGATGCTGAGTTCGGTGGGACAGCCGGCGTTGGCGATCCTGTTGGAGTGGCATCGCCATCTGGGATCTCATCCTCTTTGAAATCTGTATGTGTCGGTGTCGATGCATTCACGTTGATCGCAGAATTGGACGAAGAGGTGCGTTTCAGCGCTGTCCTGGCTTCCCTCTGTGCGACTTGCGGTGTGAGCAAGGTCTGTAGCCAGGTTGCTGTTTCGCATGGGTGTAGATAGAACACTGGCAGACCCGTGACCGGGTGGTCGCAAGTTGAGATTGGCGCAAACGTTGCTGGAAGATCTGGACTGTCATCCTTCTCGGTGAGTACCGTCACTGGTGCTGCTGGAGTCGCTGAACCTTCTGCATCTTGAGACTCGGATCGCGGGTGTTGGACCCGATTGCCCGCGCGTTCGACAAGGGGGTCGAGTTCATGTTGGACGATGGATGAGCGAATGACCTGGTTGAGTGTCAATGGTGTCCCGTCTGTTTACGGAGACTCGACGTCGATAAGATGTTTTAAGAAACAGGGAAACCTGTCATAGTGATATATGACTCACCTGATTGAGATACAGAAAAATAGAAGGTGGGCACCTTCCAAGTTGTTGAGTAGCAGATGCTTTGATGCATCATTGCCAGAATCGGCGCAGGTCCACCGTCTTTCGACGCAGACGGATCCGCATTGACGGCGAGGGAGTCAAGGTCTGGCAGAGGGCCAGAGGCAGGGGGCTGCGCTCGGACGCTTTCTGCAGTGACTTCGTCCTCGCCTTGCTGTTCAGGGATCCAGTCCTCGTCGAGCGAAGAGTCCGCTGAAGCATTGTGGAGTTTATCCACGGCGTTGAGGTGTACTTGAATGGGGAGGGACCGCTCGAGGTAAGTGAAGTGAGGCCCGAAGTGGGACTGCAGGATTTGATAGCCACGGTTCAGGAGAAATTTGAAGCAATGGTGGGCTCATTGCTCAGGGACTGACCTTTGACTCGTTCAGATTCCAACCGCGGGAATACAGGCGTGAGCTAAGGTCCAAGGCCGGGGCAATGCCTTTGGAGCTGTGCTGAGATGACCCGCTGCTACCATGGGCCTCGAGGTAGGCACGGCACGCTGCGACAAACTCGTCAGCTGTGATCTGTGCAGAAGCTTCCATTCTGCATTTCACGCGCACAAAGAGATGATCATGAGCCGAAGGGGCATGGTCGACCTTCTTTTGTTGATGCGCTCGCCAGCTCAAATGAGGTTGCCCAATGCCCACACAACACAAGAACAAAGGGAGAACCTTATTTCGTTAATTGCTTCATCTCACGGCACGTGACTCGCTCTGTCGCGTCGGCGCGAATGACGCGCTCGACCCAAGAGTTCGTTGCATCCTTCATGACGCGAGGGCAACCGGAACCTCGTTGAGCTCAAACCGGGCTGCAAACGAAGACTGCGCAGAGGATCACGATGCAGGGCCGGCCCCGCCCACAGTCAGTCCAGCCTCAGGGCGTGCCAGCCAGCAGACCACGGATGCCATCGGCGCGTCCTGCCAATTACAATCTCGCAGTCGGAGGAGAACACGCAACAGGCGGCCCGAGCCATGCCAGTGTGCAGGGCGTCTCATTCCGACCTGTCTCATCAAATTTCCTTCCGCGCGCGACCTCACTCACAGCTCCTTCCATGCGCGCACCATCACATGCCGAGTCCGTCGCCAGCACCTTCATGAATCGCAGCCGCACAGGAGAAACTCACGCACGCAAGCGGAAACGCGTCTTTTCGGGCGGCGAGGAGTTACCGATTCCGCGCAGGTTTCCCTCGGTGCTTCCAGGCAACATCTCAACTCATTTATTTGGACAGCTGCGGCCATCGGACGTGCTCAAGCGACAAAGGGCTCCGCCAAACGTAAAGCTCGAGGACGCAGACGGTGTCGCGAGCGGGAGACTGGCTCAACTGCTGGACACATGCAACGTACTCAAGGTTCTCTCAAACTCTGTGATCGACTTCTACGCAGATCTGGTTGCGCAGGGATGGAAAGCCAACACCATCGAGCGGGCCTTTGCGGTGTGGGCACCATTTGAAAGTACGTGGTTGAACTCATGTCTCTGCTGAGCTATGAATGCTGATCCCGTCCTTCTCCCTGCTGCCCAGGTGCCAAATCGTACCGACTGCTACCTGAAGGCCAATACAAACATCACTTCATCGACGTCAAGGAGATCGCAAATGCTGTTGACACAAGGCTGGAAGACATGCCAAGAGAATTCTTTGAAGCGATGCAGCTGGCCAACTTTGCGACCTTCATTCACTACATCTACCAGATCCCAAGAGATCCCGAGGCTCTAGGCGAACTCGAGGACGGGCGAGTCACCGAGGACATAGCGCTTGCGGCTCCAATTCGCAACATCAACGAGCTCAACGATGCCAGACGCGTCTTTCTCAAATGGATCGTCCCCGCATCCTGGGAGATGAGCGAAGAGATTCTGCTCATGATGCTCAACATCAGCACGTACATCTACACGCAACGAGTCCGCATATACGATGCCCAGAACCGAACAGGACAGATCAGCGACGAGCAGCTTGGAGAGAAGCTCGATGCCAGTCTGGACGAGCTCATCAGTCCGAAAATCCTGGAGGATTCCTTGCTTGCTACCCTAGAGGAGCGCATGCTTTCGAATCGAGATCTGCATATCATCGTGAACAGATACAAGTCGATCGCTGAAGCTCGTTCTGCTCAGGTGAGTGTGTGCCTGAGCCGTGATGTTGGGGAGTGAACATCACATTGACACTCTGAGCATTCAATCTGCAGTTGGCACAATATGGTGGGGAATGGGTTGCAATGCTGCATGAATGGCCCGTGTCAGACCTGGCGGACGATCTGCTTGAGCTGGTCGAGAAGACTGTGACCTCAGCAACACTACGAAGCCGATCAAACGCGGGTTCCAGAAGGCCTAGTGGCCCAGCTACCCATGTCCACCATTTAGATCGCTTACCCAGCGGCCCGCAGATGGATTTTTCTGGGATGAACGGCACGGGCCAGGGCGAAGGCACTGTCATCATCCGGGAAGTGCCAGAGGAATCTACGCCTCGACCCCGGAGTCAGCTCCACTTGCCCCGCAACGCCAGAGGGGATCAAAACACCGACCTCCGGAATGTGTGAGCAGACCTGCTCCCCAAAACACTCGCTTCAGGCCTTTCCAACATTGACTGATAGCCTGGCTTTTGCCTGATCCTATAGTCCTGAAGAGCTACGTCAGTTGCTGGGAACCATGGCGGCGGCAGAACTAAGCGTTGAAGAGCCCGTCGACGAGCGCGCCGTAGACGAGATTGCCCTCCGCGCCCTAGCAGATACCGATGCGCAGGATGATATGCAAGTGGATGCCACAGACAACGCAGTTCCTGAAAGCGTGACCAGGAGCCGGAGAAGTAAGAGACGCGTCTTGAGCAATGCCTTTTCAAACATGAACCTCGTCGGCGACGGGGATACCCAATCGCAAAACGCTCGAGCGACGCTCAAGGGCAAGGGTCGTGCAGTAGACTTTCAGAACGGCGATGCTGACCTTGGAGACATTGAGCTGGAGGATGCGGATGGTGAATCTTCCGAAGGTGCGCCCGAGCAAGCATTGCTAATAGCTGAGCTCATTGATACTAAAGACAGGACTTTTCAGGGGCGGACGCAGACACAGAGACCGCGGGACCCGGGCCTCGGACTAGGGCAGGTCGTCTTCGCGGTCTGCTCGACGGCAACAGTGCGACTACCGAGCCGATGCAGAGCAGAATCACCATCGGTAAGGATAGCAAACTGAAGCGGTGAGTACCTCGCAGCGAAAGCGGACTGTGTAATGCTGTATAATCAACGCTGACTTGCGAATGGGCTTCCAGCACTGCGGCGCCTAAGAGCAGCATATTCGACAAGCGAGACAAAGGCGAGCGAATCCGCTTTGACAGTCAGGAAGATGCCGAGGAGCCTGAGAACGGACCTCCACTCACGCGCGCACGACAAGGTCAGGGATCAATAGAAACAGATCCAGTTTCTCAACAGACATCGACACCAAAGACAGCACAAATGACCCGGCGCACGACACGAGCTCGCAGCGCAAAATCGCCGGCCAAGACAAACATCGACAATGCCCAGACTCATGCCAACAGCCCGCATCGTCCACCCATGAAGCAGCCGATAGCAGGCGCCTCCGACCCTCAAGACGATAGCCTCACAGGCGGCCCGGTGGAGATCAATGATCCCATCTTCGATAACTACGTGGACTTTGGTGAAGACAATGTTGGCATCAACGACTTCATGGCTGACGATGAACCACAAGGTGGTCCCGATGCCCCTGGAAGCGTTGATGCTGAAAATCAAACTCGAGCAGTCGGCGGTGACGTTGCTGCAGAAGAGAATGCGGATGAGGAAGCGCCTGACTCGGATGCAGACTCGCAGCATTCCAAAAGCTCGTGCAGGAAGCAACCTAGGGGCTCGTCTTCCCGCTCGCAAGTGCCTTCTCCGAAGGGGCGGGCCGGACGCAGAGAGTTCCCTTCTGCGAGACCTAAAGACTCTTCAAAGTCCAACGGGAAGAAGCGTCAGCAGGAAGCGAATGCGGACAACAGACGTTCCAAGGCTTTGGCGAATGTCGGCAAGAAGCGCAAGGACGAAGAAGCAGACGAGGACGAAGAAGGATCCAGAAGTCAGGTTTCCGAGCAAGACGAAGATGACGAGGAACCCGATGCCGATGGTGAACAACGCCAGGAAGAGGAGGATGAGCTGAAATCTGACTCCGATGCCCCTGCCCCGCCACGCCCCGCCGCAAAACGCAAGCCCAAGAAAGAGCCCCAAGATGATAGGGAATACAAGTTGAATGGCGGGTCGGACTACCGGTACGGCATTGGCACCGCAGCCAGAAGACGCTGGACGCCAGAAGAGACCAAGTGCTTCGTGGACTGCCTGTACAAATATGCGCATCTGAAAGCGAACGGGGTCAAACGAGTATACAGCAACAGCAAAGATCCCCAACCCATCCAGATATTCTCTCACATTTTGCAACGCCACGGTCCAAATGGCACAAAGTCTCGCACTTTGCAATGGCGAAACAATATGCAATTGAAGGACAAGGTCAAGTCGGAACTGGTGCGCATGCGCAGAGAGAAGCAAGTAGTGAGTAATTCTGATCAGAACAATGCGTTGATTGCCAAAGGCCCTGGCTTATTTTCGATTTCCGTCACAGATTCCATACTGGGGCCCGATCCTTTCGCCCTCATTCTTCCCAGCCGGCAAGTCCAGGCTGAAGGTTGAGAAAATGCCTCGAAACTTGCCGGAAACAGAAGATGAGGAGACCGAAGAGGAGGAAGAGGCCGAGGAGGAGCAATCCGACGTAGAAGAGCGCAAGTCCAGGTCCAGAGCGAGCGAAAGGAGATCGTCTGGATCACCTTCAAAGAAGTCATCACCATCAAAGAACTCGTCACCGTCAAAGTCACCGTCCAAGCGAGCCAAGAAGAAGAAGCAGGATGAGGATGATGACCAGAACGATGACCCAGAGGAGGAGGACTCAGTGTCTGAGGAGGGAACTAGTCGAACTCGATCGCAGCGCACAAGTACCAGAAGATCCAAATCGCCCCGCAAAAACTCAGCGTCAGCAACAACGGGGCGGCAGTCCAAAGGCAAACAAAAAGCGAAACACACCGACACAGATGATGGGGATCAGTTGGAGAGAGATGACCACAGCGACGAAGCGTACGCAGATGCTGCGAAAACGGGGCAATCTCGAAGGACGACTCGTAAGAGTGCCTCTTCAAAGGGTGCCGAGACGAGTTCGCGGCGAACCAGGAGCAGTCCGCGCAAATCGAGCAGACGAAGTGATAAGCACGAGAGCGAGTCTGAGGACGAAGGTGATGACGGCACACGAAAGTACAACCTACGAAATCGCGAGGCTGGCGTCAAGTCCAACCGCGGTTCGGCAAGGACGCGCAAGCAGGATGACTCGTCGACAGGCAGCAGATCTGAGGATGAGAAGAGCAGCGATGCTGAGTATGCAGCGCAAGATAAAACTCGCTCGAGCAATGCCCGACCCAGACCGACGCCACGCAAAAGCACTGCATCGCAGAAGAGCCCTGCCAGCCAGCGGTCCGACGGGCGAGATTCGCCATCTGCCCTCGATCGAGCCTTGCAGCAGGAGACGGATGCCGACACTCAGGAAGACGCGATGGTAGTACGTACCATCCATGTGTCGTCCGACGACGATGAAATGGAAGACGAGGAAGAGGCAGCAGCACTTGCAGTTGGGGCTGCGGCCAACGATGGCATGGATGGACTCCGGGACGAGGCCGAGTACCGACCAGACGAGGACGACGATGTCGAGGGTCGTATTGATCCTAGTGCCGATGATGACGAAGAGCAAGTTGATGATGACGCGAGCGAGGAGTTTGACGACGACGCTCTAATCGAAAAGCGACAAGTGCTTCGTCGGTCTCCGCGCAAGATGGACCCGCCGGACCTTGCGCCGGCACGGGTGTTGGACTTGGACTCTCAGGACTCGGAAGCGCCGTCGAGAAGGCCGATCAGGCGTGCTCGGCCTGCATGGTCCTAATGTATGTCACCAATCGCCTGCCTCTCTCTGTCATTGATTATTCAAACAACTTGCCTACGTCCCATGCGAGACTGGCACGCATCGATTGCAATTGCAAAGAAGTACAAAATAGGATGAATTAATAGGGGATGAACTGAAGACGTCCTCTACGCTTTGACTTTGGCCTTCTTCTTTGGCTTGACCGCTTCTTCGCTGTCAGATTGAGTCCCTTTTCCCGCGGCCTTTTTCGCCTTTTTGTCCTTCTTGACCGCTCCGTTACCGTTTGCTGAGACTGCGCCATCCCCCTTTGGAGCTGCTGTTCCATCCTGCGCTTCTCGACTCCTCTTCTTCTTTTGAGGTGTAGTAGAGACAGATTGGGTCGCACTCGATTGCGCATCTTTTGCGTCAGGAACAGTCGAGGGCGCCTCCTTTGGCTTGGGCTCTGGCGCTTTCCGCTTGGCCTTCCCGCTGGATGGTTCACCAGCAGTCTGGATCAAGCTGATGAGCTGCTGCACTTGCGTCAGCAAGCCCTGCTTCTTGCCCAGCTTGGCCGAGGCCGCAATGTCCTTCTGTGCCTGCTGCCAATTCGAAACGTCAAAGATGTCTGCTACGGGCGCCGTTGATGAGGATGATAGGTTGCCCTTGGCCACCATGCGAACGAGCTTGGCGACCAGATTGACAATTTTCCTGAAGACGGCAGGGTGCGCGTTGGCGTCCCACCGCCCTATCGCAGGCAGGTCAGGCAGAAGTTCGCAAGCCTGGCGGAACAGTGCCAGAGATTGCACGTTCACACTTTGTACGAATTTCAGCTTCTCGGTTGCTGACGCGTCGATCTGGGAGAAGGAAGGCTCATATGATCAGCTTGGAGTTCTTTGGTGCTGATAGGCTTTGAGAGCTGTCACAACTCACCGTTGACAAACGGGTGACCAACGACTTGTCCAAAAGGCTGACAAGGTCATCAGCTTCCCGTCCTGAGAGCTGTTTGGGGCTCTTGTCGTCCTCCGGAGCGGACAGCATAGTGCTGAACATCTCGAGCAAGTCTTTGCGAAGCTCCCACGTCACAGCCGGAAGTCTCTGGAGCACTCCCTCGACAAATTGCTTCTTGGGCTTGCCAGCCTTTTTTCCGCTGTTTCCAATGGGCCTACCGAAGAATCGCTGTAATGTCTCGAGATGTATCCTGTGGACCTCACTCCATCCCTTGGCACCGCGGGGAACAAAGCGTACCAATGCAGCGCTGGCGTTCACCAACGCAGGAATATGTTCGCCGCCCTTGACCTCGCAGGCTGCGTTGTGAACCTCCTCCAAGTCGCTCAAGATTCTGATCTCATGTACACGAGTCAGGGAGGCGGCGGCTTCCGACTTGCCGTTGGACAAATGGGCGTCGGCACCGGTCGGGCTGGTTCCGAGCCGCGACCGCAGAATCTTGGCGGCCCTGTTCGCGACTTGCGCACTCTCCTTGTCGGCGGACACGATGACGGTAAGGAGGGGCTGCACCATTGCCATCACATTTGGCGATCCTGCCTGGCGAGTAGCATACGCGTCGAGGAGCTCAAGCACCTTGTTCTGTTGAGCCACGGCCTCCTTATGCTCGTCCGCTGTAAAAGTTGTGAGATGGCAGCATGGGTCAGCACACGTTTCGCGTGTGTCCATCATGCAATGCTCGACTCACCACCAGTTTTCTTGCCCTTCGCCTGCAGCTTGAAAATTGTGGCCAATTGATCATCCAACTTCATCATCTGCTCATCATCAAGCATGGTGACGTCTGATTCGGCGTCGCTATCATCGTCGTCATTGTTGACCTGGTCTTGCGCGCCCTTGTCCGCGATGCCACTGGCTTGTAGTGCTTGGAACACCTTGTTCCGCAACTCTGGATCAACCTCGGCATCATCTGGCTCAGAGTCGGCACTCGTCTCTGAGGAAGAGCTCTCTGCTTCTTCCGAGTCTTCTTCCGCCTCTTCCTCATCCCCATCTTCATCTGCATCTCCACCGTCCTCCTCGACATCCTGCATTTCCTCGTCCTCATCTTCTTCTTCGACGACGTCGTTGCCTTCGCTCGGGACCAGAGCCTGTGGGAAGACAGAGGAAGTCAGCAATCCCCTCAAAAAGATGCCGCCTCACGGAGAGAGTGACTCACCTCAAACAAGAGAGCCAATCCTGCATCGCCGATCCAGTCCGAACACGCGCCAAACGCCTGCGTCGCGAGCGAGCGCAGGAACGCAGACGGACGGTTGAGCAGATTCAAAATGGCATCGACAAACGCCTCGTCGGCCGCTTCCACGCCTGCATCCTCATTTGCGGCCGTTCCGAGTTTGACCTTCGGGTTCTTGTTCTTTTTCACAATCGTCTCCGCGGTCGCGAGCAAGAGGGTGATGGCATCGGCAAGGGGCTGCGAAAGGCAGTCAAGCGGCCATCAGCCTCGAATCCCTCTCCTGAATATTGCACAGGTCCTCAAGCCGATGATCAACTTACCTCAAGCAACTCTGCGGCATCAGCAGGAGAGTCCAGCATGTAGAGCAGCGTACCCGTGAGCAGTCCTTCCAGACCACGAATGCGTTCCAGATCAGTCCGATCGAGCGTCTTCTTCGCCTGCTCTTCCGCCTGTACTCTCCGCCTCCTAAGCGCAGTCAGCACGACTTCCGCCTTCTGCTTCAACAGCTCAAACTCGGCAGGGTCGCTCTGCTCCTCCTCCTCCTCCTCCTCCGCCTCCCCTGATCTAAACGCCGCAACGGATGCCCAACCGCGCTGTTGGCCAATCTGCGCAATTTCATCCCAAACTTTGCCAACCCAGAGCTCCCCCCCGGATCCCTCGGCGCCCATCACACCAAGGACGCGATGCTTCTTCCCGTCCGGCTCAAGGCGGAGTGTGGGCCTGGAGACGAGCTCCTGCAAGCTCGACAACAGTCGAGATCGGAGAAGTGCACGCGTTGCAGAATCGAACGACGCTGACGGTGCCGATGATGCGACTGCGCTCTTCTTTTGCTTCTTCTTGCTGCTGCTGCTGCTGCTTCCATTATGCTGCGATGGCGTTACGAAGAAGCCATGTGTGGCCAAGAACCGGAGCACACGCAGCACAACCGCCTCGTCCTTGAGCGCGTTTGCATTGTGTGCTTGTTGAGCGTCTTGAGAAGCATCGGCATCCTCAGTAGTGGCACCACCAGATGCGGTATGCACAGATGCTGCGGGACCGCGGAACCGTACAACGCCGAGCAGTTGGTCGATTGCCCACTTCCGCCTGCCTCCGCCCTGCTGATCTTGTCCGCCTGAAGGTTCTTGACCAGCCTCGTCGTTCACGGCTGTATGTTCTGCGTCCAAATCTAGGATTTGAGCCTCTAGGAAGTCAACGTACTGATCCAACCCGCTCCCGTCAAGCGTCGCCAAGATGCCTTCGACAGTCTTGGTCTTGGTCACTGTGTCAAATGAGCGAATACCCAGAGGAGGGGTGAGGAGCGTGGTCATCAACGACAATGAGGTGACAGTCCTTTCCTCCGGTGACGCTCGTGTTGTCTGCAGCGTGGTCAGAAGAGCAGTCGCCTAGCACGCACATTGACCCCCAAAAAAACAAAAGAGTGAGCGGCTTCCGGAAACCCAGAAATGGCGCGGATACAGATCGGACTGTGTTCAACCAGTACTCACAGTTTTCTTGGCAGTCTTGTGCAGGATCCGGGAAGGGTCGCTCAGCTGATTGATCCACGTCCGCATAAAGTTGGACTGGAACAGCAACGGCACATCCGCAATCCTCTCCGTCGCCTTTGCCTTTTCCTTCTTCTTGCCCAATGATGATCCTCCACCACCTCCTCCTCCTCCGCCACGACCCAATCTCGCCAAGATGTTCTGGATCAAGCTGAAACCCCAGGATTTGCGCTCCGGCGAGGCAGTGGGCGCAAAGAGGGACTCGTCAATCGCAATCCTGACAAAGTCGGTAAAAGGCGCGGCTCCCACTGTAAAGGGCGACGCGATGGAGACAGAGGAAGGAGGGTAGTAGATGTCGAGGAGTTGGTCCCAGATCAGGTGGAGGTCTGGGTTCCAGGATCCGCCGCCTCTGTTTGACCCGGCACCGCTTTTGAGTTCGTTCTCGTCCTCGGGCGTGGTGGCTGGTAGCTCCTTGAGGATTCGCGCGAGCACAGGCAGGTTCTTGGGAGAGAGGAGATGAGGCGATGGAAGGGGAGGGTAGAGCAGTGCCTGGATACGGTCAGGGGGCAGCAAAGGGCTGAGTCCGATGATGATCGCTAACGAGTCCACGTCTAGTTTTGGCTTCTTCGCTGCTGCTGCTGCTGCTGCTGCCGCTGCCGAGTTGCCGTTCTCGTCGCTTAGGGGATTTGCGAAATCGTCTGGAGTGAGGAAGATGCGGTCTACGAGCCCCTGAATGGCTTCGTCTCTCCATGAGAGGTCAGCACTCTCGATGTGCGTTAGACCGTTGATGGCTTGTAGGATGAGCCAGGTGGTGGTAGGCCGGATCCACGACTTGCGCGTGGCCACATCTTGGATGAGCACATCGATTGTTCTGAGGAAGACGAGCAGGTTGGATCCGCGCATGACTCTAGTCGGTGGCAGTTTCTCCTCTGCTCCGTCTTCCTCCGCTTCTTCGTCATAGACGTCGTCGTCGTCTCTGAACAGGAGACGGGATCGGATCAGGGCGTGAATGGCAAAGATTCGAGCAAAGAGGAGCTCCCTGCCCTCGGAGGGCTTGGCTGATCGGGAGGTAGTCGTTGCGCGGAGGATGAGGGTAAGGATGACGTCGGCTCCGATGCTGGGAGGGAGGATACTGCTCAGGAGCTCTGTGAGGGCGACGGCAAAGCCTTGGCGTGCGCCGAGACGGGGCGATGCCAGACCCCTGATCAATCTGCGGAGTGAGTAGGAGAGGTCCGGTGTGCAGGTATGATCGATGATCCGGTCCGCCCTGGCCTCGGACTGGTCTGAGCAGGCGGTGGGGTTGACACCGTTGTAGAAGTGGGGGAAGGTGTTGTCCTCTGGAGGGTGCTGAATGTGAGTTGTGGGTGGGACAAAGCCCTGTTGCTGTGAGCTGAGGATGTCGATGAGCGCTGATGAGGCGGAGAGACGTTCGTTTGGATCGACCTCAGCGAGCTTCCAGAAGAGGGTGAGGACGGTGCCTGCGCCTGAGGCTGCTGCCAGACCTACTCCAGCTCCTCCTCCTCCCGCTGCTGCACTCGTCATGCTTTGCTACTGTTGGTGACGGGGGTCTGCCTATGCTTCCGCTATGCTGCCTGACAGCAAGAACATGTTTCCAAACCTTCTCAACTTTTTTCTTGAGCTGCTTTGAGATTTGCTCGGAGCCTTTCCACATGTCAAGTCTCGGCCGAGAACCCTTGTTCGGCTCCCAACAGGAATGGTCTTCCAAGGCGATGCTGATTCATGGCACAAGGGAGATGCAGTTTCCAGCATGAACAGAAGAGGGAAAAGGCCCCATTGAAATACATCCACTATGCTCTCTCCTGATCGATGCCGTCCTCAAAGATGTCATCTTCCACGCCCCATCCTTCCTTGGGATCGACCGTGCGCGTGATCCGGCCCCTATGCTCGATCCGCGAAATGTCCAACAGTCGCGTCAGGTCATCCTCCTTCAACAGCCGCGCCACATGGAGAGCACCATAATTTTCCTCGATACGGGTAGGTGTGACCGACTTGGCGAGGGTGATGATGCCTCGGGCAATGGGCCAGGCGAGCAGGACTTGGGCGGGCGTAGCATGTAGGCGTGCGGCAATGTCCTGGACAACGGGGTGCGAGAGGTACTGCTTCACATTCTCTTGTGAGCCCAACGGCGAGTAAGACTCGAGCTGGACACCCAGCCGGTCAGAAGCCAGCCGAAGCTCCTCGTTGGGGCAGAGCAGGTTGACCTCGACCTGGTTAAAGCGAGGCTTGATAGAAGTCTGAGGCAGCAGCTCTGTTGTTCGCCGAATGTTAAAGTTGCTGATCCCGATGTGACGAGCTTTGCCCTTCTTGACGAGCTCTTCCATGGCTCTCCAGGTGGCGAGGGGATTGCGGGAAAGCTCTGGGTCTTCGATCATCTTTCCCGTGCGCTCGTCTGGGATGCCGCGGGTTTGCTTGCCCTCTGGATTGTGGAACGCTACTGGCCAGTGCATGAGCAGCAGATCGACGTAGTCTGTGCCGAGATCTTTGAGCGATGCATCGAGGCCCTGAAACAAAAAAAAAACGGCAGATGGAAAGAGAAGTCAGGATGTAGTCTTGTCAGGTTGTCATGGCAGAACACATGATGATGAAACCTTTTCGACGTGCTCAGGGGCGTGGAAGGAGTTCCAAATCTTTGTGGTGACCCAAAGCTCTTGCCTTGGGATCAGCGATTTTTGGATTGCACCTCCCACTTCGTCTTCGTTCTGAGCAGGCGAGAATGGTCAGCATACATTTTATGGCCGCATCATTCAAGGATCGAGAGCGGGTCGCACTCACGCGGTAAGCCCAACTGTCGAAGATGTCAGGACCAACCAGTTGAGAAAAGGAGAGGAACTAATCAGTTGAATGATATCACTCTGGAATCTCAGACAAGAGATAGAAGAAGGGAGACACGAACGCGGCATCGATATGTCGGTATCCGACCTTGAGAGCATGAGCGACTGCGTTTCCGACTTGACCTTTTGGAGCCCTCCACGTTCCCAGACCGAGGGCGGGAGGAGTCGAGGCTCTACTGAGGTCTGGTGCGAGTGCTCGTACCGGGAAGCGCATGTCTTGGTCAAGGTCGTCGAGGTCGACAAGAGAGTCGCTGCTGTCGATCGTGTGTGTGTTGATGTGTGTCTCTCGGAACGTTTTTGCCTATGTCCGTGCACGGACTTAAGCACGTTTTCTGTGCCACCCCATCCTTCCAGAACGTCTTTGACAGGCTCGCCTCAGTTCAAGCTTACAGTAAAGAAGCCGGCAACTACGTACCTCCTTCACTACCACCACCACCACCTCACAACTAGTTGGTCTCCAAGCACAGATCTCGTCAAGATGGCCTCCGTTCCCCTTCCGCTCTCCATCGAAGTCGTCAGCGACAACATCGTCAGTTTGGATGCCATTTCCACACTCGTGAAGATGCAGTGCTAACAACTTGCCTCCACCCAACCTCCAGTGCCCCTTCTGCTTCATCGGTCTACGCAAGCTCCAGCGCGCCCTCGCCGCTTCTCCCTATCTCGCCGGATCCCAATCTCGCCACGCCCAAAACCCGCCCACCTTTGCCGCCCAGATCAAATTCAAGCCTTTCCAGCTCGATCCCACCTTGTCAGCAGACGCGCCCGTGGACAAGCGGGAGCGCTATTTGCAAAAGTTTGGACCTCAGTTCGAGCAGATGGAACATGTCATGAAAGCACGCGGTCAAGAGGTCGGCATCAACTTGTAAGTAAGGATACAGTCAAGCTCTCACAGTCATGCCTAGTCGGAGGATCGCTGATTGCAGGTTGGAACATCCAAAAATTAGCGCCTACGAGGGCAAGCTGCGCAACACCACAGTCTCACACCGTCTCATGGAAAAGGCGTTCCAGACCGGCGGCTGGGAACAGCAACTCAAGCTCATCAACAAGCTCTTCCCCGCCTACTTTGAAAACGCACAGGATATCGGCGACAAGGACCTTCTTGCCACGTTTGCCGTCGACTCGGGCATCTTCCCTACCAAGGATGCAGCCAGATCCTTCCTCGACTCGGATGAGCTACTGAGCGAGGTCCAGAAGGGATACCAGGAGGCCGTCGCCCAGCAAATCTCGGGTGTGCCCAATTTCACCATCACGGCACTCCGACCCGAGACTGATGTGGGGCCGTCAACCGCAGCAGTGCCAGGCGCCGAGTCGAATCCTGGGTTTCGTCCCTTTTTGCGATCACGCGTGGCCGGCGCACAGGATCCGGAAACATTTGTCAACCTGATTGAGCAGATGGCGAAAAAGGCCGCGTCAAAGGGCCTGGTGGGCGATGCGGCTAAGCAATCGGTGGTGGAAGTTCCAGACGGCGAAAGCTGTCCAGCAGATGGCTCAGGGACATGCTGAGGCTGCTCCTCCTTCATCATAACCCTGGTCCCACCTTCGCCTGTTCTCTTGTTGGCCTGCATAGATTGGAAAGATGCTTTGCCGTGATTTCCGTTCAGAAGATCGATCGACGTCACAAAAAGCTGGGATGGTCAGCATGAAGATGGATTCACTGAATCTTAAGAACGAAACACGATCATCAACTGACAGCGATGCGCGGACAGCTGCTGCGAGGCTTCGTAGATGCTGCCTCGGTAGCGGCCAACCTGACCAAAGTCCTGACCACTGCCGCTTCCTCAGCGTCCTCAGCCCCGCTCCGGCATCAGCAGCAGCAGCAGCAGCAGCAGCCAAGACCATGGCCTACGCAGGCTCCGCTATATCGGCAGACTGATCAGATCCAAGCGCAGTCAGAAGCTGAGGAGGTAGAAGAACAGGAGCCAGTCATCTATACTCTTCCCTCCTCGCAGCCTTTGGCCAGCACGAGCTACTCCCCGCCGGAGCCGGCTGTTGCTCCTCCACCTGTGTCCGAATCATTGCCAGAAGCAGCTGCTCCAAGTGCGGCGACAGCGTCAGCAAGGCCACCTCCAGTAGAACCAGAAGCTACTTCCATTCCTGCGTCGCCTCCGCTACATCAGTCTGAAGCTCCACCTTCCTCCTCGTCCTTGTCAGCGACGGCACAGCAGCCCAAGATCGATCCGGAGCCAGAAACTCCCAAAAGAGATCCATTACCCACCCAAGAAGCCACCTCTGCCAGCTCTCAGCCATCTGCACCACCACCTCCTCCTTCGTCACCACAGCCAATCACAGGATCACCATCCCAATCCCAACCTCGAGCGCAACCTACCGAAGACGAATATGATCCCGAGAACATTCCAAGAAGCACCCCTCTCCGAGCCGCAAAGGTGCCCTCCTCGAGATTGGGGAGGTTGATGCACTACGGATCGTTAGGCGCCGGTCTTGCTTGGGGCGCAGCTGGCCAGTACCTGTCCGGCTCGTCTTCGTCGGGGTCAAGTCCGTTCATGGGGGAGGCCAATCTCCGTCGGTTGGTGGACAAGCTCAGCACGATGCGTGGCGCAGCTCTGAAGCTGGGACAATTTATGAGCATCCAAGGTGTGTGTGTTCTACCCGACTCGAGATCTCCACCTCGTGCTCGCTCATTTGAAACGGATCATGCTGAAAAAAAGGATTGACTTGTCTTCTTTTGATGTTCCAGACTCACACATGCTCCCGCCCGAGCTGGAAGAAGTCCTACTGCGCGTTCAGAACAGCGCCAACTACATGCCCGAATGGCAGATGGAAAAGGTAATGACAGAGGATCTCGGGCCCGACTGGCGCTCCCATTTCGACCATTTCAACTCGACCCCCTTTGCAGCCGCCTCGATCGGCCAAGTGCACTCAGCCACGTTATCCTCTTCCTACCCAGACTCACGTCTCGCAGGCTCCAAAGTAGCAGTCAAGGTCCAGTTCCCGGGGATCAAACAGTCCATTGCGTCCGATTTGGGATATCTGACCTCGCTCCTCACCGCCTCTGCGCTCCTTCCCAAGGGTCTCTTTTTGCAAAGCACGATCAAGACGATGCGGGGCGAGCTGGAGGACGAGTGTGATTATGCGCGCGAAGCTGAGATGGGTCGACGATTTGCCCGGCTGGTGCACGAGTCGAATGAGGCGGGGTCGGGGGTGGAGGGTGTGCTGCCGTTTGCGGTGCCCAGGGTGGTCGATGAGCTCTGTACGGGCCGGGTGTTGACGACGGAGATGATGAGGGGCAGACCGTTGACGCAGGCCGCTCGCTACAGTCAAGAGAGGAGGAATGCGGTGAGTTGAATGTTTCCATCGTCCCAATCGGAAAAGTGGAGGTACTGTGAAAACAGAGCACTCACAACTCATTATCGGTCCGCGCAGATCGCAACCTCGATTCTCCGCCTCTGCCTCCAAGAGCTCTTCCATTTCCGCCTGATGCAGACGGATCCAAACTGGTCCAACTTTCTCCTCAACGAACGCACCTCGACCCTCGAGCTTCTCGACTTTGGAGCCACACGCGACTACACTCCCGAGTTCATCGACAAGTGGTATCACCTCCTCTCCGCCGCGGTCCGAGGTGATCGGGACGCGTGTCTGGGATGGAGTCACAAGATTGGCTATCTCACGGGCGAAGAGTCGGAGGGCATGCTCGAGGCCCACCTACAGTCGATGCTCCTCCTCGCCGAGCCCTTCTCAGCTCACGCGCCCTCGCCGTACAATTTTATCAATCAGACGATCACGACCAGGGTGAGAACCCACATCCCGGTCATGTTGAAGGAACGCAAGACGCCGCCGCCAAAGGAGACGTACAGCTTGAATCGCAAGCTGAGTGGTGCGTTTTTGCTGTGTGCAAAATTGGGGGCAGAGGTCAGGTGCAAAGAGGTGTGGGAGGAGGTGCTGGGTTCGTACAAGCCACTGGCGCCAGTGCCGTCGGCCCCTGCCTCGGCCGTCGGTGGATCAAACGCGAGGCTCTACCATTCGCTGGCTCATCCTGGGTTGCGGACAGGGATTCGAACAAGACCGGAGAAAACGACGAGGTGCAGGCCACAGCCATCGATACTTCTTCACCATCCCCATCTTCGAGCTCGGCTGCGTCACCCCTCTGCCAATTCCCTTACTTCGATGTCAGGTCTCGGCCACTCGGCCTTGTGCCCCTTCTCGTCATCCGCACGGTCTCCTGATGGTGTCCCCAGCTGTACGTGTATTAGTGCGACCTAGCCCTTGCTGGCAGGATCATCATGGAGCAATTCAATCTGACCAGTCGCCCTGCATTTCTGTGCTGCTGAATCGGTCTTCGATGTCTGGACAATCCAGACGAGCTACGACAGAACTCTCTCGATTTGCGATCGACATGGGCAAAGACGGTTCCTCAACCAAAGTCTCGCTCGGCCCTCGCCCGTCTTGACCTACCTCCAGATCCATTAGGGATCAACTCATCCAATCCACCTACTACCGATAGCATCTCGGCCACCACGCCCGTCTTGGGCCCGAACAAGCAAGCCGAGGAAGCGATGAAGGCAGCCCTGGTAGGCGACGGATCACCCGAGAAGCGCACCAAGATTGCAATCGGCAACACCATCCCATCCGACGCTACAACAAGCGCTGCTGCTCCTTCCAACACGGCTGGCCCCGAAGGTCCCAAACCAGTGATCATCCGCGGTGTTGCGATACCCAGGAAACCACCGCCTCCGGGACCGGAGGACTGCTGCATGTCCGGGTGTGCACACTGCACGTACGACATCTATGCGGATGCGATCCAAGAGTACCTTTCAGAGCTTTCGCATGCTCAATCGCAGCTCGCGGCGCTGAGCTCGCCTCCGATGAGCGACGACGATTGGGCTGCGGCGGCCGCGTTGGGGATCAAGCGAGCAGATCCTCCAGCCGTTGCGGCTCGAGGAGGTGGGGGTGCTGCTGGGGAAGGCAAGGAGGCGGAGGAAGAGAGGGCTCAGAGAGAAGTGGATGAGGCGGTGCGGAACATTGAGGATCCGACTCTGCGAGCATTCCTGGACATGGAGCGCAAGTTGAAGAAGAGGCAGAGGGAGCGGGAGCGGGAGCGGGAGAAGCAGGCGGGAGTACAGGCGTGATACTCCAAGACCTCGTGGACCACTTGCACTGGGTACCTTGTGTGGATATCTTTGTGTATCTGATCTGCTGTTGCTTCTATGCACTGCAATGCGCCGCTCGAGTCCATGAGCGAACGAGGTAGCGCAGAAGCTGACCCTGCACCCGCCGGCCCTCAATCATCTGCGTGCAGGTTTGTGACTTTGCTGCGCCGCCCACACACATTCCCACGTTCCAAACAGTGCAGTACATAGTGCAAGGTGTCATCGCTTGGAGCGATGAACGACGATCCCTAGCTGAATTGTCATCGAACTCATCCCGTACGTGCGAGTCGGTATGCATCTTTCCCGTACGTGTGTCTCTGTCTGTCTGATATCGTGCGGAGATGCTGTGCATCCTCCAGATCATCGGACGATCATCTGTCGGGCACTTGACGAGATGGCGGCTGTCCCACACATAGAAGCAGGCTCACCCTTCTTCCTTGCCAGTCTGCTGCTTTCTTTGCTTCCACATCTGCTCTCTTCTTCCTCCGTCTTCTTTCTCTCCCTCACTTTCTTCCAGCTCTAGCCATGAGCGACACAAACAGCCTAGACCATTTCATCGAGGACAAAGCGACTCCCTGTCCAGCTTCCAAGGCACGCCCATGGTGGAGGAAATGGGCTCTACCCGCTGCTGCTCTCCTCGTCCTCGTCGGCTTCGCTCTCGGACTCGGGCTGGGACTCGGGCTCAAGATGGACCACGGTGACGACAACGCCGACAACAACAACAACAACCCCGGCACCACGAGTGACAGCAACGGCGACGGCAATCCATCTGGAAGCGGGAACGCGACCCGACCTGCTCGCAACACTACCAATCATATCAACAGCAGTGTGACCAGCATGGGACTGAATGCTCAATGGCAGATCGACCTGATCCAGACCTTGTCCGTCAGCTCGGATGGCTTCGTCTCCCCCAACGGAGCCAGCAACCCCTCGATCTCTGTGCACGATATCGATCTCTTCAACCATCAGAACTTGACCACGGTCCGGGACTTGCAAAAGCTCGGAATGACGGTCATCTGCTATTTCAGCTCGGGCTCGTACGAGGACAACCGGCCCGACTCGTGGAAGTTCCAAGCCTCGGACAAGGGCAGCGAGCTCGATGGCTGGCCTGGCGAGTATTGGCTCAATCTCGGCTCGAGCAACGTTCGCAGCATCATGTCCGACCGCATCGCCATTGCCGCCAGTGTGGGCTGCGACGCCATCGACCCGGACGATGTCGATGGATATGACAACGCAAACGGACTCGGCCTGACCCCGCAGGACTCGATCGACTTTGTACGCTTCCTGGCGAGCGAGGCGGCCAAGTACGGGATGATGACCGGCCTCAAGAATGCAGCGGATGTGATCGACGGGGTGCTCGACGTCGTCGCCTTCTCGGTCAACGAGGAGTGTGTGGCCAACTCGGAGTGCGACTCGTTTGCGGCCTTCCCGCAGAACGGCAAGCCAGTGTTCAACATTGAGTACCCGCTCGGCACAAAGGACATCAGTGGCCAGCCATTCTCGGCAGACTTGGTGAGCAAGTATTGCGACAAGAGCAGCACGGGGAATGGTGGGACTGGGTTCAACACGGTGCTGAAGGGGATGACGTTGGATGGGTTCGTGGAGTACTGCAACAGCAAGGTGTATACGACGAATGGCCAGTGATGGAGGGCCACATACCAATAATTTATTCGTCTTGACTGCTTTCAACACGGGAGTACCTCACTTGATTCGACTCTAGCTCTTGCAATGGCCACTGTACTATGACTTGAGCATCTCATGAGCGTTGCTTTAAGCTTATTGCCCTGACCTGAAGAAGACGTGAAGGAGGTCGATTGAGTGAGCAGAGGTTGGGATACAGTATTCCGTGCGGGATGTTAACGTCGGAGCTGCAACATCGAACCATCAAGTCTGCGCCCGCCACACCAATCAAGTCCGCCCTGGAAGGACTTTGAGACGTCGTCCTGTTCTCCGACTGCCACCCTCTTGACTGAACCGGCAGGCGGGCAAACAGGATCAGCCTCGGTGGGGGAAGGGAATCTAGGCGCTCACACAGCCTTGTAGCAAATTGGATGAGGCTGGTTGCAACAAGTGCCGAATGCAGCCAGACACCACACACTCGCACGTATGTAGTGGCCATACCAGACGAGGCTGTGTGCTGGGTGCCTGTCTTGCATTCAGCCTTCACTTTCACCTGTCATAGCGAGTCCCGTACATAAGCTGACCCCTTCTCTTGCCTTGTGTAGCATTGGCTCTGCACCTCTTCCATCTGTTGACATCCTCATTCTTTCCCCTCTCTGCGCTCCAAGACAATATGCGTCCTTCTCAACAGAAGCCAGTCGACAGTCCCAAAGACGTCGAGTCCTGCTCCATCAACGAGAAATCGGCTGAGATCGGACATGGTACAAGATCACGAACTCCACGATGGGCGTGCACCATCGCCGGACTCCTTTCCATCGTCCTGCTCATCGCCGGCGGCCTTCATCTCAGAAAGGACTTTCGCAAGATGGAACAGCAGGGATACAAAGATGCCTTCTCTCCCTTTGCATCCCGAAGCTCACCCATCTCCAAACGAGCCGTGCCCACGAGCAACATCACCCTCAACTCCCAATGGCAGATCGACCTCATCCAGACCCTCACCGTCCGCAACGGCCAAGTCACACCCAACCGCACCAGCACTCCCTCTGTGACCGTCTATGATATCGACATGTTCAACCACCAGAATCTCACCGTCGTGCGCGACCTGCAGAAATTGGGAATGACGGTCATCTGCTATTTCAGCTCGGGCTCGTACGAACCCGGCCGCCCAGACTCGTACAAGTTCAAAAAGTCGGACAAGGGCAACGAACTCGATGGCTGGCCAGGCGAGTATTGGCTCAACCTTAGCTCGAGCAACGTCCGCAGTATCATGGCCAACCGCATCGCCATTGCCGCCAACATGGGCTGCAACGCCATCGACCCTGACAATGTCGACGGGTACGACAACGACAACGGCCTCGGTCTCACCAAGAAGGACTCGATCCGCTTTGTCCGCTTCCTCGCGGCCGAAGCAGCCAAGTACGGGATGCAGACCGGCCTCAAGAATGCAGCGGCCATCATCAGCGGCGTGCTCGACGTCGTCTCCTTCTCCGTCAATGAGCAGTGCGTGCAGTACCAGGAATGCGACACGTTTGCGGCCTTCCCACAAGCTGGCAAACCCGTGTTCAACATTGAATATCCGTTTGGAGATCAGAGTACGGGGGATAAGCCGTTCTCGTCGGCGTTGGTGAGCAAGTATTGCGACAAGAGCAGCTCGGGCAACGGCGGCAAGGGCTTCAACTCGGTCCTCAAGGACATCGACCTCGATGGCTTTGTGCAGTACTGCAACGGAAAGAGCTATATCACCAAGGGCCGATAGAGCCGCTTTTCCACTCTTGTCTAGGATGGAGAGGGGCCAAACACGATGCAATGGACACTTGTTATGGACGGCGAATTGCACAGGTTGATGAGTTCTTTTCAGTCGTAGAAGTGGTATGCATTTTGTGGGAAAAAAAAAGTGTATGGATACGAAGAAGGAAGGCAACGAGGCGAAACAAGATGCTAGTAGGCTGTGGAAAAAACGGAGGCCAGTCAAGCCTGCGAGCGCACGTCGGGCGGAGTCCTTCTTCACTGCAGGCGAGTAGTGTTGGAATCGGCATCAGGACCTTCAAGCGGTAGCAGAGCCCTTGACTGCGTCCACAAACGCCCGAATGAGACCCATGTCCTTCCGGCCCTCTCTCTCCACCCCACTGCTGGTATCTACCATCAGCACACCTCCAGCTGCAGCCGCCCCGCTCGCCTGCGCAATGGCGCCCTTGACATTCTCAGGTGTGAGCCCGCCGGCGAGGATGAACGGGAAGGCCTCCGACGCGCCGGGGTACGTCGCGCGGGCCGAGATGGACGACGCAAGACTCCAATCAAACGCCTTGCCCGTCCCTCCGCCAGCTGCAACAGTTGCCGCTCCGTTCGTCGCCAGTACCGCAGTCGCCGCAGCTGCCGTGTCGAGCGCCGCAAAGTGGTGCAATCCAGGCCGACTGACCTCCCTCAGCTCGCCCAGGCCCACTTGCGCACTCGCCGAATCAACATGGAACACCCTCACCACCCACACGCCAGGCAACCACTTTGCCCAACTCACCCCCGTCCCGCCCAACTCGCCATCCACACGGCCATGCAGCTGCACAATGTCGAGCTTGAGCATCAGCGCCGTGCGCACAATCTCGTCCAGGGTCTGGTCCCTGAACACGCCCGCGATCAGGGGTTTGTGAGGGTGCGAGCGGAGCAGATTGGCGTGGTACGTGAACCAGTCTTGCCCGCCGACCGAGCCGCGCGCTTCCGCTTTTTGTGCCTTGCTCATCAGTAGCGCAGAGGAAGCGCCTTCCGGGGTTGTTGCCGATGCTGGGTCCAGAGTGGTGTTGGCCGCAGATTGGGAGAGCGAGGCGACGAGGTGGGCCGAGGCAGCCTGGCGGACGCTGTCCTGTCCCCCGCGCAGCGAGCGGACCACACCGATAATCTCCGCTGCTTGCGAGAGATTCACAGTCCGCTTGGTGCCGGGGGCGAGGATCATGCCGAGCACGTCTGCGCCAGCGAGCGTGGCCGCCATGGCAGCTTCCGACGAGGTGATGCCGCAAATCTTGACCAAGGGCGTCCGTGGTTGTGCTTGCGATTGGGCGGATGCTGCTGCTGATGGTGGGAACTGAGCTGTAGGAGCGCTCAAGGTCGGCGTGCCTTCGAGATGGTTACCTGAGGGCCGAGGCGTCGAGGGAGCCAGCGTAGCAGGCGCAGCTGGCGTCGGCGTCGCCACTCCATCCAAGTTGTCCCTCTCCTCATCCTCATCAATACCCATCAATCCATGGATAAACTTGCGCTTGTCCGCACTCCTCATCAGCGCCTCGCCCACCAACACCGCATCCACGCCTTCCCGCATGTACTTTTCCACATCCCCGCGACCCGTGATCCCACTGAGTGCGCACAGGATCACCCCGCGCTCCTTGGCGGCATCCGCCAGCCGGGACGTGGTGCCCATATCCACGACAAAGTCGTGCAAATTGCGGTTGTTGACACCGATCACTTTTGCGCCGACAACATCCAGCGCGCGCGTCATCTCTGCCGAATTGTTCACCTCGACCAGCGGCTCCATGCCGAGCTTGGTCGAGTAGTCGTACAGCTCCTTCAAATGCGCATCGGACAGCATGGCGACGATGAGCAGGACAGTGTCTGCGCCCGCCAGACGAGCCTCGGCGATCTGGTAGGTGTCGACGATAAAGTCCTTGCGCAGGATGGCAGGGCGTTGCGGGCCGAGGTGGTCGATTGCTCTTCGGGCGAGACTGAGGTCGTGCAGGGTGCCTTTGAACCAGGTGGGCTCGGTGAGGACCGAGATGGTGGACGCGCCCGCGAGCGCATAGCTCAGTGCTTGTCTGCCTGCGTGGGCGTGCGGGTCAATGTCGCCCTTGGAGGGCGAGGCGCGCTTCATCTCTGCCATGACGCCCGGCAGGTTGATCCCCCGAGCCGCACCCCCGCCGCGCGCCGAGTGGGCCAAGAGACGGGCGGGGAAGTTGATCAATGGTGGAGCGAGATGGAGGGAGAGCGAGAGTTCGAGATCGGCTTGGGAGAAGCCAGGCAGAGATTTTGTGGCTGCAATGTCCTTGAGACGCTGGACGTGGATGCGGTCGAGGATGGTTGCTGCCGTCTTGGAGGGCATGGCGGCGGCGGCGGCTACCGAGTCGGGCACTCGTGGAGCTGGGGCTGATTCGGAAGCGACGTTGGCTCCTCCGGCGGTAGCAGCTGCGGCGGTCGCAGCAACGGCAGCGAGGGACCCGGCCGCAGCCGTGGTCGCGGCGCCGTTCACATTCGAGCTCGAACCAGCTGCAGCATTGGGCACGACGGCGGGGTTGACGGTCGGATCTTGGTCCGGGTTCATGGCCATCTTGATTTCCCTACTGGCCTCGGCTGCCGCAATCTCCCTCTCGCCGATCCCAGCCTGGGGGTTCTGGGCCCAGTCACCGCCAACCCAGCCGAGGAAGTTGGCAATCAGATCCCTGCCGGATTCGGAGAGGATTGATTCTGGGTGATATTGGATCGCTTCGACGGTGTGGCGGGTGTGGCGGATGCCCATGATGACGCCTGATTCCGTCTTGGAGGTGACGACGAGCTCGGCGGGCAGGGAGGAGAGTTGGGCGGAGAGAGAGTGGTAGCGGGTTCCCTGGATTGGTTTCTTGGCCAAGCCGGCGAAGAGACCGCGACCGTCGTGGAGGATGAGGGAAGTCTTGCCGTGAAGAATCTCACCAGCGGAGGCGACTTGACCGGTGTGGGCTGCATACAAGCATTGGAGGCCCATGCATACACCGAGGATGGGGATCTTGCCGGAGAAGTGCTTGATGGCGTCGATGGAGATGCCCGAGTCTGTGAGTGGGTGACCTGGGCCGGGACTGATGACGAGTCGGGCTGGTTGGAGGTCGATGAGTTGCTGGAGGGTGATTTCGTTGTTCCTGTAGACGGTGATGTCTGCGCCTCGTTCGGCGAGGAACTGGACGACATTGTATGAGAAGGAGTCAAAGTTGTCGATCATGATGGTACTGCCTGCTGCGTATGAGGCAGGGACGCCCTGTGGCCGAGTTCCGACGATGTGTTCAGGCATGCTGTGTTACTCTTGCTGATGACTGAACGAGGCAGGAGGAGTGGGTGCGATGGAAGGATGAGGACCAGCAGAGGATTGCGATTGCGGCCCTATATATCGTATGCGTGCTTTGGTGAAATGAGATGAGATGGAGACGGAAACCGAGGGTTATATGGACTGGACCCAACACAGCAAGAAAGAAATATCCACGCTGTTCGTCGTGCCCGTCGTCTGAGTTTGAGGAGGAGCAAAGAAGGAAGGATGAGGTCCCGCCTTGAGGTTAGATGAGTAGTGATGACAGCTGGCTGCCTTCTTCCAAGTGAGTGAGTGAGTGGGTGTGTGTTAAGCGGGGGGAGCGAGTCACTTTCTTCCAAACCACGTGGCGGTTGAATGCCTTCTCGGCCGAGAGATCAGTTGGTCAAGTTCCAGCGCATTGACTCCACCTTTCCCAAGCTTGAACCCATTGATTCAGCAGTTGTTGTCTCCTTCTCATCATCCATCTTCTTGGTTGCTGGCATCCCTTGTCTCTCTCTCGCGCGCCTCGCTCACTGGCTGAGCAGCAGCAGCAACATCCAGCAGCTCGCTCAACATGTCCTCCTCAGACTCAAAGACGCTGCTCGAGCAGCTCGACAGCTTGCCTCAGGTATGTACTCAATCTATCTTCTCCTTCTTCCCGTGACACCCCCCAGCTTGCCAGCTACTGAAACCGTGCGCAACGCCCATACAGCTCCGCTCCTTCGATGCCTTCCCCAAGACACAGCCAATCTACACACAGCGATCCTCAAGAGGCGGCCTCCTCACCCTCCTGCTCTCCCTCATCCTCTTCTCCTTGGTCTGGTCCGACTTCCGCTCCTACCTCTACGGCGAGCACGCCTACGACTTCTCCGTCGACCCTCACATCGGCCACGAGATGCAGATCAACGTAGACCTCACCGTCGCCATGAAGTGCCACTACCTCACCATCGACGTACGGGATGCCGTCGGAGACCGCCTGCACGTCGGCGAAAACGTCTTCTCCAAAGATGGGACCACGTTTGAGATTGGTCATGCTGGCCGCCTCGATTCGGTCCCTCATCCAGAATTGTCAGCGCAGGAGCTCGTCAGGAAGGGCAAGAGGAAGACGAGGAATGCGCTCAGTGGGCTGGTCAGGAGACCGGGCAAGTATGCAGACTCGAGAAAGCATGCATTTGCCCACACGACGCACAAGGTGGATGATGGGCCGGCATGCCGCATCTATGGAAGCCTGGATGTCAAGAAGGTCACCGGCAATCTGCACATTACCACCCTTGGCCACGGCTACGCCAGCTTTGAGCACACCAATCACGAATGTGAGTAAAATCCTTCTGTTCCGAGTTCCACCATCCGCTCGCACAGACCTGACAACCCTTCCTCGTTCTGCTGTCGATAGTAATGAATTTGTCGCACGTCATTCACGAATTCTCCTTTGGGCCTTACTTCCCCGACATTGCCCAGCCGCTCGACTCCTCCGTAGAGGTGACCTCGGCCCATTTCCACATCTTCCAATACTTTGTCTCCATCGTGCCCACCCTCTACATCTCCCGCTCCAACCAGAAACTGCACACGAACCAGTACAGCGTCACCGACTACACCCGCGTCGTCGAGCACGGCATGGGCGTGCCCGGCATCTTTATCAAGTACGACGTCGAGCCATTGACGATGATCATCCACCAGCGCGCAACCCCCTTTTGGAGGTTCCTCGTCCAGCTCGCGGGCGTCGCGGGCGGGATTGTCGTCTGTGCCCGATTCGGTTTCCGAGCTGCGAATCGCGCGGTGCGGGAGACGCGTAAGCACATTCTCAAGCAGGAGGACGATGACGAAGTCGATGGTGGCGGGCTTGATGGGTTCAGGAGACGATCCTCGGCCGAGGCGTATGCGAGCGGGATGAGGACGAGACCGGGGATGCCCTCGCCTTATGGCTCTGGTTATGGAAGTCCAGGTATTGGTGGCGGCGCGCCCGATTTCGGAATGAGGCCGGGCAAGACGGACGGCTATGCTCAACCGAGAATGGTACATCCCATCCCTGGCCACCAACAACAACAAGCACAAGCTGGAGCAGGATATGGCACCACGTCGCCGATGCACAGCCCACCGGTGGGCGGCTACCAATCTCCACCTTTACACCAGGGCCAGTATTCGCCACATCTCTCCCAACAGGGAGGACAGTATGGCGGCGGAGCTGCTGGAGCAGGAGCAGGCGGAGGGACGTGGGGAGAGCTGGGTGGAGCGGCAGCGGGAATGGCGTCCCGGGCGTGGAGCGCGGTTGGTTCTGCGGCCGCTACGGCGACGGCTGCTGCTGGTGGTGGAGGAGGAGGCAGAGCCCATCGACACACTGAGAGTCTACAGCAAAAGCTGGATTCGGAGGAGGGCAGGGCGTACTGATACTGCCCTGGTTTCATCTCTTGTTGTTGCCCTCCACTCACTTTAAATCAATGAAAAGGACCTGGTCATCGGTAGCTGATGAAGTGGCAATACGACTTGCAGAATGTCATTGCTTGAGATCATGCCTGGACACTACCTTGCCTGGTCTTCCCAGGAGCCACCACTATCTCACTTGATCTCCCACACACACTTCACATTGGGACTTGGTCATGATGCCAGCAACCCACGCTGTGAGAGTCCTAGCGCGTGTTAAGGAAGTGCCGGACATCTCTCGCCACCAGTGCGAGCATCTCGCATCTTGATCTCTTACCACCATTACAACCTGACATCGTTCGAGGAGGAGGAGGAGGAGTGCGAGCTGTTCTCCCTCCCTAGCCCTGCGTTTGAGCTCTACAACAGCAGCAAGCCGCCGCCACTGCTCGCCCTTCCGCTGGACCTGTTCCTGTTCCCGCCTCAGCATCGCTGCGGACTGTTCGTACAAAGAAGATCGACCTTGCCTGTCCAGAAAACTCAGAGACGATATTATTATCATCGGTATCGGTGCTCACTGAACTGCTTGGCTTCCAGCGCTGACGCTGCTGCATACACTGCCTCGGCATCATTCCTCTCACCTGACTTGTTCACCTTCCGGCCCTGTGCAACTCTCTACACTTCTTTCCCGCTTTCTCACACAGGTTCACCCAGCTGTTCAAAGCCGAGCCCACAAATGACAAGCGCGCTCCTTTCCAATGGCAACCGGGCGTCGGTGGCAATGACACCGCTCCGCTCCCTCGACTTGCCCTTGCTGATCAGGAACCTATCCGAACCTGTCAATCTGCCCGAATCGTTCCACATCCGGAACCGACTCCTGCACGCCTTTCTCCTCGACCCGTCCTTCTCTCCGTCTCCTGTGCGGAGCAGCAATCGGCGTCGAGGCAACGGGAGTGCTGGATCGCTGTTGAGGAATGCGTGGGAGACGGTATGGGAGAGGAATGGGATACTGGAAGGGTGGGCGGTGGGAGATGTGCCAGCCGGATTGATCAAGTACGGCTCTTCTGCGGGTGAAGCAAGGTCTGCTGTCGACTCTACCATCGAGGATTCGAGGCGGACACACACCGACAAGAAGACTCGGTCCCCATGGGGGATCCTGCTCTTGAGCCAGGCAAGGAAAGCAGATCGATCCATCATGAGCACGGGCGGCGCGCCGCCTCCCGAGCCCGTCGTGGATCCTCACCGCCGCCCAGAGACGCTCCGGCTCGATCTCTGGCTCGACCAGTCATGCACGCCCGGTTCACCCACTGCCAACTTGGCCATCTCCATCCTCGAGACTTTGGTCCCACGTTTGCTACAAAAGCACAGCACCCCACCTTTGGACGAGAAGCAGAAAGGTACGAAAGAGGAAGAAGATGTGCCGCTCAAAGTGCTGTTCTGCAGCTTTGAAGAAACGCTTGCGGATCTCGTGCACGGACGGGCAGACGATGCGCCGGATAGGGTCAAGATTACATTCGATAACCCGTGTATCCGTTACATTGGCTCGTCCGACTCTCAGCCCCGCTTCCTCACCCAGCAAGGCGAAGACGAGAGCGAGCAAAAGGGAGGGTTGTGGTACTCGCTCTCTGCACCCTGGAGACTGGGTTCGCTGAGCAAGGAGGAGCCAGAGATCATCGAGGAGGTGATGCGGACGAACAAGATTCCATTCCCGAGACAGTACGTGGAGAGCCATGTCCACATCTCGACTGCAGTCTTTTGTGACGACGATGAGGATAACGAAGCGGAAAGCAAGAAGCCGGTGGGGTGGGCGTACTTCCATTCTGATCTTGCAATTGCCTCGCTGTTCGTCAAGCCCGACTTTCGACGGAGGAAAGTAGAGGCAAGACTGGTCAGCACGGACGAGATCAACGAGGGATGTGTACAAACATCGTCATCATCATCATCATCATCAAGACTGTCCTCATGGGGTGTTGGTTCCGTTGTGGTGGCCAACATCAGCCACAAGCTGGCCGAAGCACAGACGGCCATCCTGGATGCGCTCCGACTGGGCGAGGTGATCTGTGCGTGTGTGGGAGACGACGTGGAGCGAGCGGAGGGCTATCGGTCGAATCCCAAGTATGGGTATGGGATTGGGCCGTGTGATGTGGTGGGTGAGACAGAGGTGGGCAATGCTGGTGCGAGGAGGTTTATGGAGGAGGGTGCTGGATTCAGAGCGGGCGGGAAGACATCGTGGATGCAGGTCGAGCTTGTGATTCCACAGGATCAGTGATGCACATGATCAAAGAGGAATGCGTTATGTTATGCCTGTGTATCCGAGTACATGAGTGAGCATGAGGAGGAGAAGGAGTGAGGGTGAGAGTGCGAATAATGTTGTGCGCACGAACAAACAAACAAATGGGAACAAGATCGTCGTCGTCGTCGTTCTCGCTCTCTCTCTCTCTCGAGCAAGACCACGACTGCCTCACTTGGCTCCCACTGACCATCAAGTAGCACAGAAGCATGAGTGGTTTCACTGCCTCGTCAGTGTCGTCTGGCGCAGGAGCGCAACCCGCAGCAGCAGCAGCCTCCTCCTCCTCGACATCCTCAGCAGGCGGTCCAGCTTCCTCGTCCAGCTTGCCCACCTCGGCCCTCGCCTCCCGCAAGCTCACCTTCAATGCCTCCTTACCCATCCTCATCGAGCTCGTCGACGCGCCAGCCTCAGAGACGACTCCCATCGCACAGTACTACACAAACATTCCCAGAATCTCCTACTTGCCCCTCCTCATCCCCCACTTGCGCAAGTACTTTCTCGACACTGTCCTCGACGAAGCTCAGCTGCTCACCCTCTCCTCGCCGGGTACCAACAAGGACGAGACCTCGCTCTGGTTCGAGTTTGGCGGGACACCGCTCAGATGGCATTGGCCTATCGGACTGCTGTATGACTTCCACACGGCCAACCCGGCAGAGACCAGTGTACACCCAAGACCAGCCAGCTCTCTAGCATCGTCACCAGGCCGGGCCCAGCTCGACTCCTACTTCACCGCACCAACATCACTCTCCCCTCCTCCCTCCCACATCAACAACAACAACAACAACAACAACAGCCAGCAACAGCGCGCATATCACAGTGCCTCGGGAGGAGGAGGAGCTTCTCCGTCCTCTTTACCATGGCGGATCAGACTCCATCTCAAATCTCCGCCTACAGACAAGCTCAACATGGCCTCGACCATTGAGGCATGTCGCACCAATTTCATGAGCATGGTCAAGGAGGCCGACTTTGTCAGGTACGGGACTACCAGGAGGGTCGTCAACTTGCGCAGGACTGAGCAAGACGCTCTTTGGGAAGGTGTCGTAGAGCGTGAGTAGAAGGGAAAATTCTACAAACCCCCCCTTTTCCGCTTCCTGCTTGAATAGCCAAACTGACGCCAACTTGTTCTTGACATCCTCTTTCCGTTCCTGGCACAAACAGATGACTTTGAGAAGTATTGGTCCGTCGCGTCCAAGCTGTTACCACCTCTCAACCTCTCCTCCTCCTCTGCACCACCATCACACCAATCCTCCATCGACCCCCTGTTGGACAACAATCACAGCGGCTTCCACGCCCTCAGCATCTCTCCCTCCCGCACACCCAGTCTCGTACCTTCCATCGCCTCCTCATCCACCACCAATGTCTCCTCCACCACTGGCGGACGCCCGCCCCAGCCTCCCGGCGGCTTGATCACGACGGAGGGAGGCACAGTGAAAGGCTCGACGAGTCCATACGCCTCGCCTACCATCTCTGGTGGAGGGCCTGCATCACAGAGCACCTTCAGTGTCGCCTCGGACGCGACTGGGCTCAGTCTAGGTGGAGGAGGAGGAGGAAGCGGAGTGGGAGACACGACGGTCACTCCTGCCGTGGGTTCTTCGTCGTCATCGACGGGAGGAGGAGCGGCTGTGCACCATGGAGGATTCAGACATATTCCGATGAGGATACACCTGCCGGACGGCGCGCCCGTCGTGCAAGAGCCTGTGCCTCCCTACTTTGAAGATGGTCAGTATTCTCTTCTCTCTCTCTCTCCCCCTCCCCACCCCATTTTCCGCCTTTTCTGCGCGCATCATCCTGTTTGCTCATCGTACGGCGCAGGGCTGACTTTGGGGGAACGAATCCCACCCCCTCTCTCTCTCTGTGTTTTGGTATTCGCTCGAACCACAGGCCGACCGAGAACGCTGTTCCACCAGCTCAGCGCCCTCTTTCCCTTGCTCTTCCCGCCCGCCCCGTCCTTTGCATCGCACACGGCCCCACCGGCGCCCTTAGCCTTTTGCGTGGTCCAGGGGATCCGGGTACCCCTCGAGGCCGAGATTGCTTGGTTGGGCGCCGTGCTGGGCGGAGCGGACGGATGGCTCTCTGTAGTCGTCCAGCTGAATCCCGAATCATAGAACGCCCCTCCGCTTTTGCTCTACACACAGGGGCCCCATTTTGCCCCAACCTTTCTGTCTGCGTACTTATTCATGGGGGGGAGGAAAGAGTGAGGGAATGTCCCTCGCTCTCGTCACCCTCATCCACAATCACCTACAATGCAAAAAAAAATCACAACTTTGGTGCTGTCCACATCGAGAATACAGCGACATTCCGACCCTGGTTGTACAGAACAGAGATCTATTTTCGACCGGCGTAGTATAGAGCGAGAAAGGGAAGGGCAGCAAGGCCCCTGAAGAAAGCAAGTGGGAAGCCAAAGGTAAAAGTGGGCCGCCGTGTTTGCCAGCTCCGATCTTACTCGCAGACAGTTGTTCCCCATGAGCGAGCGAGAGCCTGAGAACTGCAATCGAGGCGAGCCGCCTGAAGGCCCAGCGAACGAGCTCAGGATGGGAAGGAGACGCCTTCGTGTCGCTCTTCTTCTTCTTCAATGCTGCTGCTGCTGCGCCGGCGTCGTGCTCCCACTCGGACTCCGACTATCAATCAACTTTTCCAACCCAACCTTGCGCAATTTATCGTCCAACGCATGCGACTGATACACCTCTACCACTCGTCCCAACAGTTCGCTCGTGCTCACCCCCTCGGTGCGGAGCGTGGGCAAGAAGATACCCGCCTCTTTCAGCCAGCCGTACACGTCTGCGCTCCCCGAGCTCGCGTTTGCGTAGGGCAAATCGTCGTGGGCGACATAGTCAATCTTGTGCGCTTGGATAAACTCGGGCGTGATGAACCAGGGTGCGTCGACGACGACTTCGTCGACCCACTTGCACGCGCCGACGGACGCGTAGCGCTCCTCGGAGGAGAGCAACGGCCGGTTCTTGTGCTCGGCACAGAGGGTGGACGAGTTGACGCCCGCAATCAGGTGCACGTGTGGAAAGAAGAGCTTGGCCTGGCGCAAAAGAAGGGTGTGTCTGTATTTTTTTTTTCGGAACGAAGGGGGGCTAGTCAGAGGGAAGCAATCGGGGGGGCAAACACGAATGCGTGGAAATCAGACTCTCAATTCGGCAAATGCTACTCACGCGTAGTGGAACATGTCAAAGACACCATCAGCATAGATGCGGATCGGCCTCTCCAATGTGCCCCCACCATCTCTCGGCTCCTTGATCGCGTAAGCCCGTCCCTTGGCCCGCTCACCCGAGATGCAATCTCGCATGTACGCGCGGATCTCCTCGGGCGCTTTGGGTGCGGAGAGGATGGCGTGCTCCTTGTCAGATGCGTCGGAGCGGAGTCGGTTCCGGGGACGGGGCCGGCCGTTGGGCAGGGTGAGGGGTGTGTCGTCGGGTGCAGAGCCTTCATTGTTGCGCGAGATTGGGTGTGGGTAGGCAGTGAGTGTACCGCTCCGGCTGGGCTGCTGTGCGTGGGTCGATGAGGAGGGGTGCGCCATCGCTGCCGTCGTTGTGGTTGTGGGTGAGCTCGTCGAAGGGAAGGGCACGCCAGCGGAGGGCGAGGAGGACAGGCCGTGCCCCGGACCATTATTGTTCTTCGCGTTGGAGTTCTGCTGAATCGGAATGGCAGAGCGCGCTGCATACTCCACGTCTCCATCGTACGGCGTGCCACCTGCGCCATCCGTCAGTTGATCCTCGTCGTCTTCGGCCCGAGGAGGGTGCAGGTTTGACTTGGACTTCTTTTGCGGTGCTCCGGCTGCAGTGGAAGATGCGCCAGCCGGTCCTCCTGGACCCGAGAACAGCGCGGAAACAGGTGCGGCTTGAGCCTTGGGAGTTTGCGTGGCCGATCCTGCAGTTCCGAGGGATGACAGTACAGGGTTTTGCGCATTCAGAGTCGGGGCCGCGTCGTCCGTGGCTACCGCTGCGGTTCCAGACTTGACATCGGGCAAGGAGCCGAGATGAAGGTTGGCACCGGCATCGGAAGGCGCTGCAGTAGGAGGAGCTCTTCTTGCGAGGAGAGACGGCGTTGCTCCTGCTGCTGTTGTGCCAGTGGTAGGTGGGAAGGGTGCAACTCCGCCAAGGTGTGAGCCTGATGAGGAGGTAGCCTCGCCTTCGCCTTCGTCGTTGGAGGGTGAGGATGTAGAATGACTCTGTAAGGCTGCGGACGCGTAGGCGAGCGTGGCTGATACCTGTGCGTGATTGCCGCTGTTGAGATTGGGGTGGGCTTGGAGTGCGTGGTGAGATGGACGGCGACTGGGTGAGACGGTGGCTGCCTCGTTTGCTGCAGCGGTTGCAGATAAGCTTGGCACAGTAGCGGCAGGAACAGAGGAAGAGGGGAGATTGATGTCTGCATCGTCTGAGGATGGGTGTCTTCTGGAGGCAGCAGCCGCGGCATTGCGTCTGGCAGCGCGTTCTGCTTTTGCGGCTTTTCTGCGTTCTGCCTTGATCTGATCGTCTGCGTCTATTTCGTCGCCGTTATCATCGTCGTCATCATCCTGGCCATCCTCTTCTTCTTCTTCTTCATCGTCGTCGAGGTCGTCGTCGTCATCATCATTGTCTTCCTCGGATGCGTCCCTGGAGGAGGAGATGTTGTGAGAGGAGTGTTGTGCCTGAAGGGCGAGGATGGCTGGGTCAGATGCGTGGTCGTTGTGTGAGCGGGAGAGGTGACGCTGCTTCTTGGATCTCGAAGGCGGAGGATGGTGAGAGTGTCGCGAGAGAGCCATCTTTGCTATCCTTGACTCGTCGTCGTCGTCGTCGTCGTAGGAAGCCTCATCTTGCTCGTATGTACTCTTCGTTCCAAGCCGATCTCTCGCAGCGAATTCTGAAACCCGAGTCTACATATGACGCATCACACTGGCCAAGTCCAAGAATATTGCAAAAATGCGCCAATTCTCAAAAATACAACTTTCCACATATTCCATGATCCGACTCACTCTCTGACCTGAAACATGCACAGGTCCGATCGAAGTCATCATTCATCAATCATCGACATCTTCGAGTGGCCACTCGTCTGACAACGTCCCCTGAAGGCGGATCAATTTTTGAGCAAAGAGACGAGAGCTGACCTTGCTTCTCTCTGCTGCGTCTGCGCTGATCCAGCTTGCTTCTCCCTCGTCCTCGAGTTTTCTTTCATCTCATCAGTCATTTTAACTTGCCTGGTGTGATACCATCCTCTTCTCTCCCTCTTCAGAAGGGCACCACAGCCTCTCCAATGCGTGCTCCATACGATGTCAACGACTTTGCAAACACTCGTCTGGACCACGCTCAGGACCTCAGGGAACTCAACCGCCTCGCCGCTTATGCCGTCTGCGATACACCTCCACCCCGCCAGATCCAGACCGTGGTTGATCTCCTCCTCTCGCCTTACATCTTACTCTCCTACTCTTTGCGATCCATCATTCTAGCCCTTCATGCGCATCTCCCACTGGAATCCCAATTTACAACCCGCCTCGACCTCTTTGCCCCGCTCCTCTTCAAAGACGTCGAGGCCCTCTCCTCTCCATCATCCAACATCCATTTCGCACAGCCTCGCATGGCCGTCCTGCTGACTGCCTTACAGGTGCCCTATCTAGGCGCACACTTTGCCGCACGGCCCTTCTGCCAAGTCATCTCCGTCCTCCTCGATCACGCTCGAGCACACGCTCAACACCGTCAGCAGTACAATCTCCCGCCAGAGCGCTCCCTGGCCAGCCTCCGGCCTCTGCTCGAGGCGTTGGCTCCCCCAGATGGAGACGACATGATACAAGATCTCTCAGTGGTCACTCCCTTTGAGATTGTACTGCACAGTCGTCTAGCAAGCAATCCTCAGCTCGATCTTATCGAATTCCAGACTCTGCACGAGTCCAGGACACGGACTGCCCTACGGATACTGACCGATGCTATTTCCCAGCCTGTGGGACTACGTGACTCAAGGGTGAGTTGTCAATCGGTTTGGGGGGGGGGGGG
>LAXH01000028.1:89634-107723 GCA_001006505.1 Tilletia horrida
AGCACGTATATGATTGGATGGAAAAGAGACGTGTCGTGTCTGTGTATAAAAAGGTTGAGAATACAGCCAATGGGTTGGGGGAGGACGGATGGAAAAGATTCCCAAGGACTGGAAAGAAGCGAGAAATAAAAAGGGAAGGGGGGCGAACGAACGAACGAACGAACGAACGAAAGCAGAACTTGCGGGAGGAGGAGATCGGGGAGATGGGAAAGAGCGACGAGATGTGACGATAAGGAGCCGCCCCGTGGGAGGGGAGAAGTGGAGAGAGAGAGAGAGGAGTAAGAGGTATTGTTCACCAACCGACGCCCAGAAGCCGAAAGGATGGTTCGAAGGGATGAAAGTTGGGAGGCCGATTCAAAGCTGTTGCGTAGTTTCGCGTGTGCGTGTGTGTGTGTGTGTGCGTGTGGGGAAGATGGACGACGGGCGTGAGAGCGAGGGAACAGGATGGGAAAGAAGGGCCTCCCGAAGTCCGGCCTCGAGAGGAAGACACAGAAGGAAAAAAAAATCCAGAGTGGGTGTGTATATGCGTCTGCAGATATTAATTGGGGGGACGTTTCACGATAGGTAGCAAATGAGGTTTCTGATCCGAGGACAGAGAGAGGCGATCAGAGGGCAACGGCAGCGACGAGGGCGCTTCCGAGGAGAGCGAGCAACGAAGATGTCGATGCGCTGACCGACGCAGCCGCCGCACCCTTCTTGGCACTCTGTGCGCTCGTCGATGGCGATGCACCTGCTGCCGAAGTCCCACTGCCCGAGGCTGCCGTCGTTGATCCCGTCGAGCTGGTGCCGTTCGAGTTCCCGCCGGCGACAATGGCCGACTTGACAAAGCTCGTTTGTGAGCTGTTGGGAGTCGTGTTGTTGAAGCTGTTCGCGTACCATGGCAGACCGAAGAGCTCGGGGATCGAGTTGAACTTCCAGCCATACTTGGAGATGCCCGGCCAGGTGTGCTGGATGAAGGCGTTGACCGAGTAGGTGGTGAGCTCGTGCTCGAGCATGATGACACCAGGCGACTTGGGGGCAGTGGAGACAGTCTCATCAATGTAGTTGGTGATCGACTTCTGGTCCTTGCCTGGGACTTCGCCGGGGCAGTCGCTCGATCCGTTGGTCTCCATGCACCAGTCGTTTGAGTCGTAGTTCCAGTTGACGGCAGTCAAACCAAAGACTTCGGAAGCAATGGCTCGGATCCGGTCGTCGAGGTCACCCATCGGTGCTCTCCACCAGGAAGGGATCTTGCCGCTGCGGTCGTAGATGATCTGCATGGTCCATCCAAGCTCGGCCACCATGACCTCGTTTGGCAGGGTAGTGGACATGTTGTGGGACCAGGTGTGGACGGCAATGTGCTGGTTGGGCATCTTGAAGATGGCATCGAATTCGGCAGGGTAGTCTAGGATGTTGGAGCCGATCATGAAGTGGGTGGCCGCAATGTCATTCTGGCCTAGGAAGTTGTAGAGCTGGGGCGATGCTGGGGTCGGGCCATCGTCAAACTGGATGCCCATGTATCCGTCTGGGGCGACGTAAATGTCGTGCTTGCCCTGGCAGGTGGTGAGTGACCAGTTGCATGGGTCGGGGATGCCGGCTGGGTAGGTGGGGACGCCCTGCTTGTTGAGCTTGGAGGGCGGGATGTTGGGGATCTTGCCGGCTGCGACGGCCTGGTTGAGTGCCTGGGTCCACTCGGGCTTGTTGGAGGAGGCCGGGGCGAGGATCCAGTCTTGGGGGTAGTTTTGTCCCGACTTGGCGCGCTTCCAGTGGACACGGCCCTGCTTGTAGGACTCGGAGACGTGGCTGCCGTAGGCTGTGCTGAGAGCGGCCGCGGTCAATAATAGGACGGATGCTGCGCGAACCATGGTATGTTGAAGGGAATGTGGGTTGGGATGAGCTTGGTGCGAAGAGAAAGAAGCGGGTGGGTCAGCCAGAGAGGAAGAACGAGAGTAGGTGCTTGCTGCGAGTGGCGAGGTATGGACAATGACTACTCCTCAGATACTTGGGTGAAGAGGAAGGGGGTTGGGGAGAGGGAGAGGTGAGATGAGATGGAAGTGTGGATGGAGAGAAGAGGAAAGTGCAAAGGGGGTGAGAGAGAGAGAGAGTTACAGGAGTGAGTGGGACGAGACGAGACCAAAGTCGGGATCGTTGGGAGAACAATAATTGAGCCAAGGAAGTCCGGCGGGGGGCTGCTCTCTCTCTCTCTCTCTCTCTCCAGCCGAAGAAGCTGATGATGAGTGCTGAACCCGCGTGGAGCAAGACCAAAAGGGGTGGATTGAGACTGTGACTCAAAGGCCACATGGGATCGTCCACTCACACACTGGCCCTGTGCTCCATGGTTGATCGCCTTCGGGTTAGTGTGGGTGTAAATTGGTGCATTAGAAGCAAGACTTCAACCGTACGAGTTGCACAGCGCACAGGGAAAGGCACGCAAAGGAGGAGTGTCTCTCTCTTCCTTTTGCCAGCAGATCGCCTGATTCGTTATTACGGCTCGCTCAAACTGCATTGCATTTGACTCGGCTTCCCACCGAGAATTTGCCGGCGGTCTGAGAAGTGGAGTCTCAACGCAAACGACGCAAACACAACAGATCACAACCGCCGGGCGGCTTCAGCGGCGGGATGGCGGCTTGTTCGGCTCAACAGAGAGTGGGGGGTCTCACTTTTCAAATGCAAGACTCCCTTTTTTGCAGCGACTTGATCGTTGGACAAGGCGCGCGTACGACAGCCGTGTGAGCACCAATGTTGCAGAAGCTTCATTGGTCATTCACATGATGTTGAGCAGAGCGAGCAGGATCACAAAGACGAGGAAGCAGGAAGCAGGAGGTCCGCCAATCTGACCCGCAGAGCCCTTCGCCGTGCCCAGGCTGGACTGGGCCCCGCTCGACTGAGCCACCAGACTCGTCTTGTCCGAGTTGGGACTCGTGTTGTTCAAACTGTTCGCATACCAAGGCAGCCCAAACAGACCCGCAATATGATCCGTCTTCCACCCGTACTTGGCCACCCCGGGCCACGTGTGATGAATAAACGCATTCACTGAGAAGTTGGTCACCTCGTGCTCGAGCATGATCATCCCCGGTGACTTGGGAGCGAGTGCGACCGTCTTGTCAATGTACGACAGGATCGAAGCCGAGTCGTTGCCCGGGTTTGCCCCGGGACAGTCCGTCGCCCCACCCGCCTCCATGCACCAGTCCTTGGCATCGTAGTTCCAGTTCACCGCCGTCAGCCCAAACACCTCGGATGCAATTGCGCGGATCCGGTCGTCGAGGTCGCCCATGGGAGCCCGCCACCACGATGGGATCTTGCCGCTCTTGTCAAAGATGATCTGCATCGTCCAGCCCAGCTCGGCGAGCATCTCCTCGTTGGTCAGCGTCGTCGACAGATTGTGGCTCCACGTATGCACCGCAATGTGCTGGTTCGCCATCTGGAACGTAGCCTCAAACTCGGCCGGGTGGAGCAGGATGTTGGACCCGATCATGAAGTGCGTCGCTCCGACGTGATTCTTGTGTAAGAAGTCGTTCAGCTGAGGAGTAGCGGGCGTGGGGCCATCGTCAAATTGGATTCCCATGTACCCATCAGGAGCCGTGTAAATGTCGTGCTTGCCCTGACAGTTGGTCAGACTCCAATTGCAGGGATCAGGGATGCCAGCCGGGTATGTGGGTCGGCCATTCAGCAGCGCGGAAGGTGGAATATTCGGTATCCGGCCATCTTTGAGCGCCGCGTTCAGGGCCTTGAGCCATTCGGGCTTGTTCGAAGATGCAGGCGCCGTCAGCCAGGCGGGCGGGTAGGTCTGATTAGTAGACGATCGTTTCCATGTGATCCGGCCTTGTTGGAAAGTTTCGGCGCAGTTCGCAGAAGCAGCCATCAAGGCCAAGGCCAGCGAGAAGAACAAAGAGATCGTGGCGAGCATCGTCGATGGATCAAGCTGTTGGTGTCGAGCCCTCGTCTGCTCTTCCGTGGAGTCCTGTCTTGCTGCAAGTAGGAGAAGGCCAAACAGGGAAAAGAAGGAAGCTGGGAAAGAAACTGAAGATCAACTCGAGCCAGTCGAGCGTGCTGAGAATGGCAAGAAATGTCAGTTCAGCGGAGCGCCGCCGTCATGCAAAGAAAGGAAAGTGATGAGAGAGACTGTTGACCACGAAAGGAGACGAGGCGGGGGCCCAAAAGGGGAGTCATTGTCAGCTTATGAGGGGCCTGGCTCCCTGTTTTGTACTGCCGGCGGGGAGGGTATCAAGGAGAAGGCCCGGGCGATTGGTTCGTTCAGAGGCTCGAATCCGCCAAAGGAGGAGGGCAGCTGGAGTGATGACGCGCTGAGCTTTGAAAAGGGCAGGCTTCTGATGTCTGAGCGGCATCAAAAGGGAAATGGGCCAGTGGTCTTGAGGATGTGGGCAATGTGACAGTCCGAGGATGAATGAATGGAAGTTGGGCCGAACGAGGAGAGCCGCGAGGTCCAAGCCCTCGAACACCACAAACATTTCAACACAGTCCGCCTCGGTGAAAGACACTACTCGGAGTGTTCATAGCACAGCAGCAGAGTGGCACCCATTAGTAGAGCTAAGGCGTGAGAACCAGTTCGGCAAGAAGGAAGAGTGACCGAATTAGTGACGGGCAAACATATACCAAAGTTGCAAGATTATGATAATGTATGACAGAGGGCAAGGTCCATGGGGATGTGCAAGGTATAAACAAGATATTTACGAAACCAGATCTGGAGAAGTCTGGAAAAAGAGAAGGGGAGAGGGATTCTGAGCGAGACTAGTGGTTGAGCGAGCTCAGTCTGGATGATGCAGGGGCCCCCTCTATCCAACGGTCGAGAAATGATTCAACCCGGGGCCAAGACCGTTGAGAAAAAGCCAAGAAGCAACCAACACCATACGCTCAGTCCTCCGGAATCGGGTCTCCCTCGGGCCGCCCGACTGTCGGCTCACATGGCCGCCGCAGCTGCGAGCGCTCCGATGAAGAGAAGCAAACTTGACGACGAGAATGCCCGTGCCAAGGTAGCAGGTGCAGCATTGTCATGACCCTTTTGCGCTGTCGAAGTCGGTGTGCTCACTACGTGTGTGGTGAAGATGGTCCCCGAAGCGCTGGTGGTGATAGTAGTGGTAGAAGCAGCAGAAGCAGCTGTCGAGGATGAGGGAGCGGTCCCGTTCGAGTTGCCGCCGGGCACGATTGCCGACTTGACAAAGCTCGTTTGTGAGCTGTTGGGAGTGGTGTTGTTGTAGCTGTTCGCGTACCATGGCAGACCGAAGAGCTCGGGGATCGAGTTGAATTTCCAGCCATACTTGGAGATGCCGGGCCAGGTGTGCTGGATGAAGGCGTTGACCGAGTAGGTGGTGAGCTCGTGCTCGAGCATGATGACACCAGGCGACTTGGGGGCAGTGGAGACAGTCTCATCAATGTAGTTGGTAATCGAAGTCTGGTCCTTGCCTGGGTTTTCTCCAGCGCAATCCGATGAACCGTCAGCTTCCATGCACCAGTCATTTGAGTCGTAGTTCCAGTTGACGGCAGTCAGGCCAAAGACCTCGTAGGCAATGGCTCGGATCCGGTTGTCGAGATCACCCATGGGTGCTCTCCACCAAGCGGGAATCTTCCCACTTCGGTCGTAGATGATCTGCATGGTCCACCCAAGCTCGGCAAGCATGACCTCATTTGATAGGGTAGTGGACATGTTGTGGGACCAGGTGTGGACGGCAATGTGCTGGTTCGGTACCTTGAAGATGGCATCAAATTCGGAGCTGTAGTCAAGGATGTTTGACCCGATCATGAAGTGCGTGGCCGCAATGTCGTTCTGAGTTAAGAATTCTCGAAGCTGGGGAGAGGCTGGGGTCGGCCCATCGTCAAATTGGATGCCCATGTAGCCGTTGGGAGCATAGTAGATATCGCCCTTGCCTTGACATTGAGTGTTGCTCCAGTTGCATGGGTCAGGGGTGCCGGCTGGGTATGTGGGTTGTCCGTTCACCAGCTTCGAAGGAGGGATGTTGGGGATCTTGCCGGCTGCAATGGCGTCGTTCAGAGCTTGGATCCACTCGGGCTTGTTCGATGAAGCTGGGGCCAGCTGCCATTCGGTCGGGTAATTTTGCCCAGAGGCAGACCGTGTCCAGCGAACGCGACCTTGCTTGAAGGAATCCCCGTCGAGCGCGTAGACAGTCGTGAGCAGGGTGGTGAACAGCAGGGCGAATCGTGCGGGAATCATTTTGGTCCAGTCGTGAGTGCAGGAGAGCAAAGGTAAGAGGGCAAAATGCGACTGTGTGAGCTCAGAGAGAAGCAGATGCAAAACGGGCAGAAGAAAGTTACAGGGAAGAAGTTGGTCAGACACATCCTGCTCGCGATGTTGAGCCCGTTTATATATTGCTGGATTGCTACTAGCACAGACAATAGAGATGCAAGTCAGCGGCCATCGGACAGCTCGAGGTGCAAATTTGCATGGCTGAATACATGTGGGAGTGAGAGGAAAAACTTGTCCAGCCAGGATGGTCTGAGTGCGGTGACATGGAACTCCGACGTTATCCACCTGGTCCAAAATCCGTAGCGCACAGAGAAGTCCCCAAAGTGGAACAGCACCAACAGTGAGTAGTACTGCCAATGAGGCGGTGCTCGTCCTGAGGGCTGTTCCCACTCCGTGCGATGATTGCCCGACGCGTTCCGCACATGGAAGTCCGATGCTGTGTGTCCACACCTTCGCGTCACTACAAGTATGAAGTCAAAGCAAAAAGCCAAAGGGAATGTATGATTCAACAGTGCGGGTGTGGCCCGAGTTCTCAACGCAATCGCGGAAGGCTAGTCCACGAGCAGTATCCTCGAGAAGCAACACCGACGGCGCTCATACTCTTTAGAAGCGCCAGTAGTGATGAGCAGAGTGTTGCTGGACATGGCATGATTCCACCCAGGCTAGTTGACTCTTGTCGTCCGGCAGGGAACCGAATAATAAATGCACCTGCGAGAACCAAGCTAAGAGGAAGGATGCGCATAAAAGCTCTTCATCGCGGACCCGCACACCTCGAAAACAGCGAGGATGTAGTAGGGACCGTGAACAGTTTGCGGCGAGGTCATCCATGGGTCTGGCTCCGCCAGTCCGCACGATGATCGTCCCGCCAGCCTTGAGCGGACCAAGGCTTGATTGTTGTTTCGGCCGACAGATCGGGATCTTTTATCGGCCGAGAGCAGCATCGTTGATTCGATGATGCGCGAGTCCGGCTCGGGTTGATCCAAGGAAGGTCATTCGCTCAACCTGGCTGCCATCGACCCAGCACGGAAAGAAGAAGGCCGTCTGTACGTCGAGCTATTGTTCACGCCCCTGCCTTCGACACGATGGACGCTACCTCTTCAACACAGCCTCTCGCTGGGGCCCAGTCATCGACGCGAGCCGAAAAGCTGTACGAGGTGAGTTCCGATCTCGACACATCAGCCAAGCGCATCTTGATGCGGTAGGAAGAGCAATTGTGCTGACAGCCTGTACGCTCCTGTCCTTCCCCTCCAAGCTTCCCGCTGGTGCATCGATCTTGGCTGCCGTCTCGTACCGGCCCTTCACCTCCGCATCCAGTCGGACACTGCATTGCGAGGCATCAGCATCAGCACCAGCCACCGACGCACCCAAATCGATCCACGACCTCTCTCTTTCCACAAAACGGGTGAGCTGCCTACATGAGGTGCTTCTTACTGTCTGTATCAACAGTCTTACTGATGTGCTCTTTCCTACGCTTTTCAACTAAAGTTGCCCATCTACGACCAGCCCGAGCCGCCGGTCACCCTCGTAGAGACTCATACCGAGCTCGAGCGCCAGATCGGCTCCCTCCGCCGCTCCCTCCAATCCTCAACCACCTCGCTCCAGTCTTCGATCCAAAACACAACCTCGGGCTGGATCAGCCGCGAACGCGCCGTCGAAGCCCGTCTGCGCTCCATCTTCTCCGTCCCCGAAGAACCGGCGAACCCAAACTTGCTCTACGTCGGTGTAGCCACGCTCTCGGCCTCCGTTTTCACTCGGTATCGCTCCTTTCCCATCCGCTTCCTGGCGCCTCCGCTCTTCTTTGTGGGCAGCTTGAACTACTTCTTGCCCAAGACGTCGAGCAATCTGGCGCAGTACTACCTCGAGCTCGAGAACAGGTACTTCCCCAGCTTGACCGGTCCTCGGCAAGGCGTCGTCGATGCGAGCCATCGGGTCTGGAACCGGACGGAGGGCCTGGTGGAGAGTGCCAGAGATTCGGCTGCAAAGGGCGTCAAGAGCGGACTGGAGCAGGTGGAGAAGGGCACTGGCTTGCGCGTGGGTGATGTCGTCTCTCAAGCGAAGACTGGTGTTGCCGAGGTCAAGGACGGTCGCAGGCTTGTCTGAAGCGGGGTTGCTCGTCACGGCGGCGGTTTGCGTTCCACCCATTGGCATCTCGCAGCACAACAAGGCACCTCCAAATTTACTGTCTGCATGGACCCTGGCTTGCAGCATACACTTACAGTTCTTTCTCACCCCAATACAAAAGAGACATTCTTAGACGCTCTTGATCACGCCCTGACAGACGAGCACCTCACTCTGCCCCCTCCACAGCATGTTTGAAGCAGTGGAAGAACAGAATTCAGACAGATGCAAAGTGTTCTGCTGGGATGAGCAAATTACACGAACTCCAAGTCGCTATCGCTGCCTCCTCCTCCCGCCGCACTTGCTTTCCAGCTTCTGACTTGCTGACTCCCATTCCGAAGTGAAGAAGGGCGGCCCTGGCTCACCAAAGTGGCACCACCAGCAGACTTCTGCTGAGAAGCGAGCTGAGTAGCCTTCCTCATCGTCTCCTGCTCCCTCGCCTGCTGTTCCAGAGCTTCCCACGCAGCATCATCATCAAAAAACTCAAACTCGTCCACAGTCTCGAGCTTCTTCTCCGTTCGATGCGATCGACCAGGGCCGATCACTTCCTGATCCTCCTCGTCCAATCCGGAATCACCCCAGTCCAGATCAGAACCCGAGTCGTTTAGAGTTACCGAGCGCGGGTGCTTCTTCTGAGAAGCTGTCTTGGTGGCAGCGGACGAGGCAGGCGTGTTTCCTGCCCGACTGAATGGAGCTGCCAGAGGCTGAGGCTTGGTCTGGGCTGATAGACGGTTCGCCGCTGCTCCGGTCGCAGAAGGTCTCGATGCTGGAGCACGATGGCCGTTCGAAATCCGGGCTGCACCAGACACAGCTCCCGCCTTGTTGTGGGACAATTTGCGCATCTTTGGCGGCGGCAGGTCAGACGTTGGTCCACTGACACGAGCCAGGAGCTACTTGCACCAACATCACACATGGTTCACTGTTCAGCTCCTTCTCCAAAACTTGAGCCTGTGTTTGCTGCCAAAGACTCACCGTGCTCTTGCTCTTTTGCTCCACCGACTCATTCTCCTTCCACACAGGCACAGCACCCGCCCGTCCAGGCGCGCCCGCCAATGGATCGAAGCCCATCTTCTGAATCGCCTCCGCACTGAACGCCCACCGCGGCCGCTGCTTCTGACCGCTCCCCTCTTCGCCTGTGGCCGTTGCCCGATGTCGTTCTTTCGCATTCTTGGACATGGCCGCAGCTAAAAGCGCATCTTCGGACGTCTTGAATAGCCGGCTTTGACGCTTCTTCCCACCTGCTCCGGCTTCGGCTGCGGCTGCGGCTGCGGCTGCAGCGGCTAGCTCTTGCTTGTATGCCAGCACTCGCTTGGCTTCGCGGAGCGCTTGAGCAGCCGTCGAGCTGCCCTGTAGCATCCAGTCCTCATCCTCCTGTTCGTACTCTGAGTCGCTGCTGTCTTCTTGGCGTTGACGTGGCGGTGGTCGAGCCGTGACAGAGGGCTCGATGGCCTTGAGCATTCCTTCCAGCTGATCCGTTTCCGCCTGTTTTCGCGCCCTCTCTTTCCGCTGATCCTTATCCCTGCCATACGCGGCGCTGACATCAAAGTGGATGTCACCAACCTTGGGCCCGCTCCCATCGGCTTGGATCCTGCCGCTTCTCTCCACCCACGTCCCCGCTCCTTCAACAACGAAAGATCGTTGCACCGCACCAGAGCTAGACGAGGCAAAGCCCGCATCCATGCCCGCAGACAGCGAATTTTCCCAGTCGGAAGGCTGCTGCTCTCGACTCTGTCTCTTGTCCTTGAATTTGTACTCGGACCTTTTTGACTTTTTACCCTTTCCCTTGCGTTTGCCTAGGGAGCGGCTGAAGATGTCGTCTGCGTCCGCATTGTTCGCTGTGCCCGAGCCTTGATTCTTCCGTGCCCATCCTGAGCCAGAAGTGCTGTTTCGCAAAAGAGACCGACTTTAGTCCATGCGGAACAAGTGCAAGGTAACATCTGTGGATCACTTACCCCACTGCGAACTCCTGACGCCCCTTCCTTGCGGCTATGACTCTTTGTTCGACATGAAATTCACACGCGCCTGCTCCGGACCGAGTGTCGACCCAGGACTGGCAGCGTGTGCCATCTTTGCGATGAGCCTGACATTGAGCATAGTCGGAAGACCGGCCGATAGGGTAGATGGAGTCCAGATCGGTCGGAGTGATGCTCAGCATATACTGGTTGTAGAAACCGTTGTTCTGCAGCAAAGGCATTCAATATCGACCGAAAGGGTTTTGGAATGCAATGTAGGACTCACCATGGATCTGCGCATGATGCGGGGACTGACGATGGCAACGACCGTCCCTTCACGCTCCTTCCAGTACTTCTCAAACGCACCCTTGCTGCCGCCGTGATACCACGTCTTTTTGTCCGGTCTGACAGCGTCTCTGATCTCCTGCCTGACATGATTCCTGCTCTCGTCGTCTTTGGGCTCCTCCGGCTCCTCGTCCGCCGCGAAGAGGGTCAAGCTGAGCACACAGTCTCCCGAGTCTGTCCCCCGCGTCCGGGAGTCGGCACCGGGCACTGACGAAGCATTTCCGAAATCGACAAGTTTCCAAGCCATGTACTTGCGTGGCTGGTTGTTGGGTCTATATGTGCGCATGATGGCGGCTCGCTTCCCATCCTCGTCCTCGTCGCCGAGCACGGCATCCTCGTTGCTTGCAGCTTGGCCGCCTCGTGTCATTCGGATGGGTGACTTCTCCGCAAGAACTCCAATGACCACCCAGTCACCGTCGAGAGGGAGATCGTACCTTGATGTGCTCATTGTGGAGGGGTCATGATACTGCGAGGGATCTTTGCACTGCTCGACGAGCGAGTAGAGGGTGGAAGGTGAGATAAAGCGTCGGCCGTGCATCACTCTCTGGAACTGATCGAAGGGCAGCGAGCGTTGCCTGAGGGTACAGTGACCGACGTCAGCATAGGGACTCGCTACGCGGTACGGTCAGGGCTACTCACCTGAGACGAATACCAGAGTACGGTTCCAGGAAGTTGAATTGAGGGTCTCTGGGATTGGCAGGGAACTCGAGTGGCCCGAGTGGGATATCGTCGCAGATGACGCGCATGTTCTCGTCCCGTCTGTTTTGTTCCTCCTCCTTCCTGAGCCCCGGTCTAGTCTTCAGTAGGGATGAGCCCAACTGATGTCTTTGTGAATTAGGAGGGGGGAGCATGCCTGCAGCAGCGGATGATGTACGCGCATTGTGGAGGGCCGCGTTCAATCGTGCCTGGCTGGCTCTTGGTGGTGATCCTGCCTGGAAAGGGCGAGTACGAGCATGCGGCGGTGTGTCCGAGGCCAGCACCTGAGTGGACGCCATTCTTCCGCTGCCTTCTTGTCGAATCTGCAGGAGCGTACCAGTGGTCGCCCTGCTCCTCTCGTATGGGAGACCAACACTTTGGGTGTTGCACTTTTGAGAACGCGTCTCAAAGCGCGACGCGTCTAGAAAGCCGAAACTCGGCCGAGACAGAAAATCGCAGCGCTCAGATCTTCTTGGTCGCACTTGAACAGCATCAGACAGCAGTGACTTCCATCATACGAGTACTCACACAGCAGCAGCAGCCGCAGCAGAAAGGGAACAGGAAGATGGACGGTGGTAGTGGAAGCGGGGGCGAAAATGTCCTGATCCCGTCCTCTTCTCACTTAGCCCAGGCATTGGAGACGATTGAGGCAGCGTCTCGCGACTTCAACAGTGCAGATGCAGCGACGAGGAGAAGAGGAGAGGCCACCTTTCTCAGCCTTCGAGACTCTGACGCTGCTCTTGAATATGCTTGCTTTGCGCTTCAGCACTCCCAAGATAGCTTCGTCCTCTTCCAGATGCTTGGTCTTATCTTGCAGCAGCTCCCCACTCTTCAAGGCGACCAACCCTCGGGCTCGAGAAACATACCTTCCCTCCAACACCTGCGTGACTTCCTACTCAATTTTGTCATATCCAGGGCGGAGGCAGCGCAATTGGCCCAACTGGAGCAGCAACAGCAGCAGCCACTGCATCAGCAGCAACAACGACAGCAATGGCCTCAATACGTCCGAACCCGAGCATACCAGCTCATCGCAGCAGTCTCCAAGCGCATGCTCGGCATACAGCTCGGATCCCAACCGGAATCACACTGGCCGAGCATCATCAGCACGCACCTCGGCTCGCTCAAGCACAACATTCTCTCCCTTCTCTCTCTACCTGCAGGCTGGCCCTCCCTCCCCCCCGGCGACGAACCCGAATCGGCAAAGGCTTTCATTCGAGCCATCACGGGACTCGGCATCTTCCGAGCCTGCTTGGACGAATTTGTTCTCACACCTGCTGGGGCCAATTCTGGCTCCGCTGATGACTTCTCCAGCCTTGGCGTAGGAAGACGAGGAACCGGTGGAGCCGCTTCTGAAAGTGCATCGAATCGTGGTTCTGGCTCGAAAGCCAAGCAGAAGGAATCAGGTTCAAGCGTCGGACTGACGGTTCAGGAGCACTTGCTCTGCAAGACAGCTGCCCAGGTGAGCCGTACAGGTATCATTGAAGCACACTTGACAATAACTCATACTTCCGCTCGGTATGAAACAGGAAGAGCTCCTATCCGACCTACTCTCAGCCGTCCTCCACATGCTCGTAAATGAGCTTCAACGGCCCGCCGATCGACAGCATCATCTATACCCGCACCTCCTCTTCTTTCAACTCGTTGCAACGCTTGAGAAGATTCTAGGCTGGTCCTATATCCTCTCCCTCTCCTTATCTGGCATGAATTCAGCATCGAACACACAGTCTCACGCACGCACATCATCTGATACCCTCATCGGCACCCTAGAAGACGACGATGACCTAGACTTCGATTCGCAAAACCACAACGGCAGTGGATCTCCGGTTTCCCGTGGCATACCCGCCCCACTTAGCTCCATTCTACTTTCTCAAGACCTCCTCCGCCTCCTTTCGGCCTCATATGCTGCAGCACAAACGACTCGGAGCGAAGAAGCTATCACAAGACTAATGTCTTCAAACGTCCAGCAGGGTGCAGTTCCATCTCGGGCAGCAATCGATGCTGGTCGAGAAGCCAGCACGGCTCTGCATCGGCTGAGATCTTGCATCTTGCTTGCCTCTCGTTTCGAGGCTCGATCGGTAGTTGACAACCAGCACGCGGCCGCAGCTGCAGGGATGCACATCCTGACTCAAGTGCCCTCGGGCAAATGCGTTGGCTTCACACCGCAAGACGTAGACCTGCAACGGGTACATATCGACGGCATGCTCGAGCTGATCGCTGGCCTGGTATCTGCTTTGAACGCACAGGTGCAGCAGCATCAAACGACGCAGAAGAATCCGCTGGAGAGTATGCATCGAGGGCAAAATATCCTCTTCGTCGTCCAGCTCTTGGCCAGCTTTGCATCTGTCATGGAATCCGACCCGGAGCGTCTGGCGATCAGCTTGGGCGTCTCCTCTTCGGACCACTCCAACACTCCTTCGGGCGATCAGTTCTCGCATTTCATCGAGGTGTGCACCCAGTTGGCCACCACTGTCTTTCAATTTGCGTTTGAAGGAATGAACACAAGGGGAAACATGGACGGCGATGGAATTGGCGATCTGGCCGAATCGTGCATCGCTCAACTGGTTAATTGCTGGGCTATCCTTGCGCAGGTACTGCTTGCTATCAGCCAGCATCTTCAACAACTCCAGGGCGTCGTGTCAGCTGCCATTGGCGAACACGTGGTCTTGAAGTACATTCGAGGCCGTCTTCACGCTGCTTCGGCGAACGTGGGAGCTACGGAAGGTCAAGAGGGCGGAGATGACGGGTACGATGTCGATCTGGAATCGGAAATGGGCTCGACGGCGGAGAAGGACCGAGATCGCTTTGCAGATCAACTCCGGATACTTGCCGAACTTGCTCGCTCGAGACCCGACATCTTGCAACCTACTGTGGAAGAAATGTGTCGTTGGGGTGAGCGGGTGAATGGGGTGTTCAGAGAGGTGGCGCAATCGGCCTCGCTCACCAGCCGGACTGCCTTGGATCTCGCGACCATGAGAAAGTTGGAGGCGAAGTGGGAAGAGACGCATTGGTTGCTACTCATGGCCGGGTACATCCTTGCTGATGACGTCTCAGGCGAGCTGCCAAGCATACCCGCCGCGATGGAAGCCATCGACCCCGGCTCTTCCGCGGGTCACGTGTCGGTCAGACTCATCCACCAGTTGAGCCTCGGACTATTCGAGACACTGGGTTCGGAGGTGGCGGTGAAAAACGAGCTGAGCAGTCCACAGGTGATGGAGAGCCTGTTGTGGTTCACCAGTCGATGGGCAGCAACATACCTGCTCCCCTTCCCAAACCAAGCGGGCGAAGGACAACCTTGCGCAAACCCAGCGATCAACTCTGCAATGAGTGGCTCGAATCGGTCGGGCATCATCGCCTTCTTGGCGTCACGTCTGGCAGAGACGGTCAAGCTCTGGCTGGCAGAACCAGACGTACTGAGACAGGCGGCTGGTCTGATTTCTGGTTTCGCACAGAGTCCACATGCAGCTGCCGAGCTGGTTGCCTTGCCTCAATTCATGGACATAGTATCGGCCGTGCTGTCGTCTCTGGACGTGCTTCCAGTCGATACTCACGGATATTTCATATCTGCGTTGGTGGGCACCACACATACCGCCTCGCGATGGGCAAAAGCGGCGTCGGAGGTGCCCGCCGATCCAGAACAGGCCTTACTGAACATCGAACGAGTGGAGCAAGCCAAGTATGTGAACGAGCGAACGGTCTTCTACACAGGTACGATCACCCAGAGTTTGGAACAGCGTCTCAGCTCCGCGGTCCTGCGTCCCGATTTTCTCCAAGTGGCTCAGACTCCACCGATCATCCAGGCTGTTCAGACGGCGCTCGACATGCTTGAAGGTTTGGCGATGACCATACAGATCAATCCCGCGGCCGGCATCTACAACTTTATCGCTCGTTTCTTCCCGACGCTGATTCAGATTGTGGAGACGTACTCGGAACGATCAGAGATCACCGTCTTGGTGCTCAAGGTGTTCCGCACCTTGGCCATCTCTACGGCGTGGGCAATTTCGGAGGACGACTCGGCGCAGAAGCAGCTGAATGAGGCGGTGTGGGCTCTTTTTGGGGCGATTGAGCGAAAGAGGAACATCATTGGATCGACAGAGCTGGGCGCCGCGGACGACGACCATCCGTACGAGGCTCTCTGTCTGGCGCTCGAGACGCTGTTCGGGATCCTCGAGCTGACCGATACCGGCAATGTGACGGACAACCCGAGCTCTGCTCGACTATTTGTTCCGCTCTCTCCGCTGAGGGCGGAAGATGTGGGGATGTACGGCTTCTCGGTTTTGTTCCCTTCTTTGACGGCCGACGCCTTCTCGGATCCGAGGGTAAGGCAGAAATTGAGCAGGGTGACGTGCACGGTGTGGCTCTACTTCCCTGGACGTGTGTTTGCGGTCGCAAGGGCAGAGACGAGGCCGGGTCAGTTGGCGAATGGTTTGATTGAGGTGCTGGTGCGGTTGTTGTCTGCGGATGAGGCTCAGCATGTGGGCGAGGCGCTGGATCCGATTCGACCGCTTGCCAAGGCAGTGAAAAAGCTGGCCCGTGAAGGTAAGTATGGGTCATCCCTTTTTTGTTGACCCGCATCCGCGCCAGCGTCACGCACTGATTCCTTCTTTGTCCTTTTCACAGAACGTGCCAAGGAGCTGTGTGCCGAAATTCTGCCCAACGCTGTGGACCAGCTACTCTATGTGCTGCTCCGGTCTGTGCTACTCGAGCCCTCCGAAGACCTCGAGAGCCACATTGCCGTCCTCCGACCGCTACTTCAAGCCCGAGCGTCCCCCGCTCTGGGAGGGGAGCAGGGCCTGTCCACTTCTCTACAGCGTTTCTGCGCCACGACGCCTCTCCACTCTCTGCGCGAACATCCGCTCGGCACTGGACGTCCCGACGGTAGCTCTGGCAATGCAGGTACTGGAGGCAGTGGCAGCACTTCCCTCGACGGGCCTCCACCCCTCTCAGCCGCAGAAGAGAACCGCCGTCGTACGATCTTGTCCAATACGGTCTCTGCCATTGCGCAGGCGTGTTTCTCGTCCTCGAATGGACAACCGTCGTCGTATGTGGACGATGTCGATCGGCCCAAGCCTGCGAATCCAAAGGAGGCGATGATGCGGATCAAGGAGGAGCGCAAGGCGGAGAGCACATTCTGCCAGGTGGTCAAGGCGAACGGTCTCCTGCGGGCGCGGAGGGCGCTTCGGATCCGCTAAATACAGCCCAGGCGTTTCGAGGCTGGACTCGAGCAGCATATGACCACAGCTGTGCTACTGATCGCCTAGGTGTATGAGGCCTCAAGATCTTCAACCTTGTACACAAAAAAAGTGATTCCGCAAATTTGACGTCTCCACGCAGGCTTTCCTGGCGAGGTGCGAGGGGATGAGTGCCTCTGGCCAAGCCCCATCCATGTGCAGCAGACCAAGACAAGTGCATTTACTGATTCGGTTCCGACAGAGTCACCGCGGCCCTGTGACCGACCCAAAATGAGGCTCTGACCTCGGGAAGTAGTTTCCAATCTCAAGGGATTAGCAAAGCCGTCCTTGTTCGAGGCCGGACAGAAGGTCGAAAGCAGACGCCAGAAGTACCTGCTCAACCAGAGACAAGCCCGGTGAGGCGAAGAACAGAGAGACACTCGCTCTCGGGGAAGAGATCTGCAAATCGGGCCGAGGATCATTACAATACGAGGCCGCACTTACAATCTCGACTGTATGCGCCGCCCTGTCAACGGTTTGATTTTGTAATCAGACTCAGGAACAGAGTCGGAAGTGCAAAGTGCGGCACCGGGAGGCACACAAAGTGGATCTGGAATTCTGGACCACCCGCTTTGACAGCTGCTGCCTGCTGGTCCGTGGCAAAAGCCTAGTTGCCTGCTGCAAAGCGCGACTGGGGGCTGACTCTTGGCATTAGCGGGCGCGACTTGCTCATGTCCTGTTCCTGCAGCAGTCTGGAGTTGACAGCCCGCCTGCCTGTCCTTTCCTGTGGCAGTGGTGAAAGAGCTGATCCAATATCTCTGCCTGCTCTTCCACTTTGTCCTTGACCTCGGCCGTCTTCTTCTCTCTGTCTCTTGCTCCTCCCTTCTTGCGCATATCATAGAGCAAGATCAACTTCATTCTCTTTGACCCCTGCTCACACTCTTTCAACATCTTTGCTTCTCCTTTCTTCCACCTTCGATTTCCGGGTTTCTTTGTGGGCATTTGTCAAGGTCTCTATAGAAGATGAAGTTCTTCTCCCTCTCCACCTGGCTCGTCGCCAGCACCGCGGTCCTCTCGGCCTCGGACGTCTTTGCCGTCCCCGCCCCAGCCGATAATGTTTTCCCTGCTATTCGTGAGCCCATCCGGCGACGCGGCGAGATCCACGACATCATGTCGACCATCTCCCGCAAGGGCAAGTGCGGCACCGACTTCTGCTCAACCTTCCTTCCCCCCATCCCGCACAAGACGACCACGGTCACGATCACCAAGACGGTCGATGGCACAAAGGTGCCGTCCTCGACGCTGGTGGTGACCACAGCCATCACCAAGACGGCCTCGCCCGCCGTCACTCGCACCAACTCGCAGCTGAGCGTGATTGCCGTCACTCCCACGGTGTCGAAGACGGTCATTCAGGCGGTGCCTTCCACCTCGACGGTCGCTACTGTTACCTCGTTCGTCACCTCGACCGTCACCTCAGTCGTGTCCACAGTCACCTCCTTCACCGACACGCCTATGGTTAGGGACTTTGAAGGCCGCAATGCCCCCAAGAACAAGGTCCCGATCCCCACCTGGCTCAAGCCGCACTGCTCGGCCTCGATCTCCAAGGCATGC
>LAXH01000028.1:107733-134158 GCA_001006505.1 Tilletia horrida
GACCAAGACGTGCACCAAGACGGCGTACGTTACCACGACGAAGCACTGCACCAAGGGTGTTGCTACAGTGGTCAAGACGAACACGGTGGGCGTCACTCCTACCACCACTGTCACTGTGGTCAGGACCTCGACCAGCACGGCCAATGCGGTCACTTCGACAGTCAAGGTGACTTCGTCCTCTCTGGTGGGCGTGACCAAGACGGTCAAGGGGACAAACATTCAGACGGTGACTTCCATCTCAACAGTATTCCTTCCCAGCCCGTCGATCACCACCATAACCGTCACACCCACTTCGACCACCACCTCCACCACCCCCTCCTCATCGTCTTCAACTTCCACAACGGACAGCACCAGCACCAGCATCAGCACCACCGCCGCCTCTTCCTCTTCCTCTTCCTCTTCCTCTTCCTCCTCCTCCTCCACCACCGCCACCTCAACTTCAAGCTCCACCACAACGACGTCTGCTTCAACAACTGAGACCGCTACGTCCACGACTACCACCACTTCCACCACTTCAGCCACGCCCACACAGACTGTCTACGTCCCTGTCCAAGGTGTTGTCAGGGTGGCGCTGGCATCCAATGGAGCCCCATATGGATACATCTCAAATGTGCCTGGGCCCTACTCACAAAGGGGGATCACCAACGACATCAATCAGGCACTTCTCGTCACGATTCCCGGCGAAGCATTCGCACTCGGAGCCAGCCAAATTGACGTTAAAACCACAGGGGTGCAGGAATATGCTTACCTTGGCGGGTTCCAGGCGTCTAGTTCTGATCTTCCTGCAGAGGGAGATTTGGCCGCTGGACTTTCCAAGTGAGTGTTCCGTCTCTTTTCCTACTTGTGCACACTTGGGGGAATACGGCGGTTCCGTCACCCTTTGAGCCTCATGATCCTTTCATTCTGTTTTCGCTGAACCTCAAGCTCCCGCTGACGAATGATTGACTGACCTGCCCTGTTTTTGTTCCTCCACCTCGCCGTCTTGTCTGTCCACCACCCTGCCCACACTACGAACCGACAGCTATTTCACTCTCGCCAGTATGAATCAAGGTAAATGTTGGGAACGGTGCTGCTTTGGAGGGACGCGAGAGGCGTGAGAAGTTGTGCTTGTTACTGACTTTCGATTGGGTTTCCACCTTTCTTTGCTCACTGCCTGCCCTTCACGATCTTACGCCAAAATCCAGTTCCGGCTGGCCAGCGGGCGTTTGGGTATGAAACATACGGGTACGATACGTTGGAGAGTGCCATTTGGAACATCGAAGGCGGGACAGGTCGCATGACCTTCACTTGGACCAATTCCGACCGAGTACAAGTCAACCTGAACACGGCACTGGCCTTGCCGGGTTCGAACACAGTCTCCTTGTCCGCCGATCGTGTGGAATTCAATCAGCAGCTGGGTTATCATGATGAAGTGGTAAGCTTTCCTCACTCGCCTGTCAGAAGCTTGCACGACAACCTCGACTGAGAATTTTCCTTTCTTTTCCTCCCTTTCTATAATGGTTTCTCTTATGCGTCGTCGCTTCTCCAATGTTTCGCTGGACTCTACAGAGCCTTTACTTTGTTCCCTCACCCTAGACGATACGATCTTTACACGGGTCCTCAAATGTTGGCCAAACGGTCAGAAGGGTCTTTAGGCAGGGCCTTCGGTAAGGGCATGGGCCTTCTGTCCAGCGCTTCAGTCCGACTATACCACCGGCCAAAGGGCTTAAGCCCGTGGTCTGTTTGGCATGCTTGCTCTTTGTGCCCTCTCCACCATAGTCACTTGTTGCGTGCGCTTCCAAACCCAGCACCTCCCTCCCTCGTCCTCGTCCTTCCCTTGGGCCCGACCGTGACGCATGGGATTTTGTTGTCACCGATATGTGGAGTGGTATGAAATGATATTCAGGACAATGCCTCCTTGCCTCTCGACACGTCCTCATTCCGCGCTCGGTTGCCTTGGCTTCCTGCTGTTGAGAGAGTGTGTGGTATCGTGGAGAAGACGGGCAGCAGCCAGCCAGCAGGCTCGCAGTTCGATCCTCACACGCCACAGATTCGGGATGCGGATCCGCACTCTGATGCAGCTAATGCCGAACAAACTAACACAAGGATTCGGTCAAAAGCCAGCAAAGGGGAAAGTAGTGAGCTGAATAAAGCACAGGGTGGGAATCGGATGATGAATGACCTGATGATGTTGCAAATTGGGGAAATGCCCTGACCATTCATTCCTCGGTCTCGTCTCGTCTGACCCACACACGCGCGCGTACATTCATACCCACCCGCATTTGTACAAGAGCCAGCAGCGAGCAGCGCTTCCCTGCTCCCTCTTCCCCTCGTCCTTGCTCTTGCCCCGCTCTGCGTCCCTCATTCGCCACTATTCCTTGATAACTGCTGACATTCGCCACGGGCACCGCTTCCTGACCTCCTAACCTGTTCCTTTCTTCTCCGTCGTGTGCTAACAGCTTCCTTCAGAAGACCGACCCTCACATCTGACAGGAGCATCATGACAAGACTACTCACTCCCGACATCCTACTCTCGAGGCGGTCAAGCGTGTTGGACGACTACCCACTTAGCCCCACGTCCGTCCTCAACTACGTACCTTCCATTGCCGCCGCCTTCGCCTTTGGGATCCTATACGGTCTCTATGCCATCTTCTTCCAGATCAGATTGACACCGCACCGGGCCTGGTTCGGCCTGTGTCTGTCCATCGGTTGTGCCACCGAATCACTAGGCTTCTTCCTTCGCCTCCTGCTCCGAGAGCATCAGAGTAGTCTGGGACTGTTCATCAGTGAGTCCTTCCTCCTCTCCCTGCGAGAGGGTCTAAATCTGCTGGTCCGGAATATTGACAGCCTGGATGCAACAGTTCATGATCTGTGTATCATCCTATCGCCCTCCTCCTTCCTCGCCTTCATGTACTGCCTCTTTGGCAAAATGATCATCGCTGTGAGTGAAGCTTCCGGACCCGTTCGCACTCCTCGGCAATGCTCGACTGACTTTTTGCTCGACCTGATCCACAGGTGGACGCCCGCTTCGCCGACGAGTCTGATGCTGAGCGCCAACAGCGAAAGAACCGGGAAAAGGGCGAAAAGAAGCCGGCGAAGAAAAAGGTCCGCTCAGCGTGAGTGATTTGTGCCTGACCATCTGATCCCAGGAATGGAGCTGGCTTAACACTATGACTCCTGCACAGATACTCTTTCATTTCTCCGAGAACTGTCGCTCCCATCTGGGTCATCAGCGACATCACGACCTTCTGCATTCAGGGTGCTGGTGGCGCTCTCGAGACTGCCATGAACCCCACCACTGCGAAGGCGGGTGACCGGATCTTCCTTATCGGTATGTTTTGCGTGACTGCAGAAGGCTCAATTATATTCAAATTCAAATGCTTACCGCAGTATGTCTGTTCATACAGGTATCATCTTGCAAGCAGTGTCATACTTGCTCTTCGTCGCTCTCACGGCCGAAGCACATCGCAGATTGGCCGTCACCTCTCATGATCCCACTTTCGAGACCAAGTGGAGCCATCCGACGGGTCGCATTCTGATCCTGATCTACTTCTCATCAGCCTTCATCCTCGTGAGTCTTGTATTGGTCTCATCACAGCCGTAGTCAAAAGTTGTTCAAAGAGCTGACTAGGGAGGGATTTGCTCCGCAGATTCGATGCTTCTACCGTGTTGCAGAGCTGGCGGAAGGCTATCACGGGACTCTGATCTCTCACGAACCATACTTCCTCTTCCTGGACTCGTTGCCGCTCCTGATCGGAATCACCCCCTATCTCTTCATCTGGCCGACCAAGCTGATCAACGAGACAGCCCAACGAACCCGCGAAGGATACGAGGCTCGAGTCGCTGCCGACGATGCTGAGCGCGGCGCTGCGAGTACCGACCAGGCGCCCGTGGCGGAGGAGAAGGCCTCACTGTCACAGCTCGCGTCGAATCTTGACGAAGAGAAGGGCGCAACTCCGCAGCATGAAACGGCATCCTCTACTCCCGCACATGCGATCTGATGACACGCATCACGATGGACGATGAAGCCTCAGCAATTCACGACTTAGACTGCCTTCATGTCCCTCACTCAACTCCTTTGCATGCTCGATGTATATATGTATTCATTCACACGTACAAGTAATGCTACCCCATAGAGAGGATCGCTTTGAAGGCTGGCCAGAAGTGAGAAACGCGTTGTGATGATCACCGTGATCACGCGTTTCCTCTGCGAGACCAACACCAAGCCGATGAGAAGATCAACAGTTGCACAGACCAACAGCAGCAGGATCACTGATGCAGCTGGTCAGACTCGGGACCACATCGATGCCGTTGTGCGCGTGAACCTCAAGCGTGAAGGCCTGCACAGTGCTCGGAGTGTGGGCTCGACTGGAGTCGGCAGCAGTGAGCGCGAGCAGCTGTCGCGTAATCCAACCTCGACAAGCATCTCAAACCCTACCAAGCCAAGATGATGAAGACCGGAGCAGCTTCATCCTCATTGGGGCAGCTCATAGCGCAAGCGCAGCATACATCGAGCTCCTCATACTCTCCCTCCACCCCGCACTCAGGGGTGACAGCGACCTTGGAGCGAAGGCTCAACGCTGTCCTCAAAGCTGCTGCTCAAGATGCAGACGGCCAGCTCGGACGACTTCAAGCCCTGCTCGATCCAGCCTCTCAACGAGCAAAGTCAGATTCATCTTCGACGTCTCAACCACGACAAGTAACCTCGACGACTCGGACTCTGGTTGAGAGCAGTATCGATGGGACAGAGATTCTAGCTCAAGAGGAACTGTGCTGGTTCGGCAACACGCTCGTATGGAGCCGGAGACCCTCAACGCTGATCCGGTCCTTCTCCTTTTCAACACCTATCACACATGCCTGCTGGGCTCGCTTTGAACTCAGCAATGTAGCGCTGTCCGAGCGCTCAGAGATCCCGCCCAGGCGGCGTGAGCAGCTCCAACATCCGAACCCTACCCAGCCACAAGATAAAAGTTCAGCAGGCTCGACCGCCCCTGCTCCAATCATCACTTATGCGCGGCCCGGAGGCTTCACCCTGGCTCAGACCTACGTGCGCTCACTCGACCAAGGTGGTCGAGGCAGAAGCTCACACCGACCTGGCTATCGGCGGACAAAGCAAAGCACGGACGATGACGCAGATCCCAACCAGTCCAACGTCCAAACGGCAGTTTGCATCTTCCTCGAGCACACCCTCATCCTCTACTTCCCGAGTTCAGGGAACGAGCATCAGATTCACCTGCCATTTCGGGTCAGTGCGGTGTTCCCACTTGCGCTAGGACTTCTCGTACAGCGCGAGCTGGAGGCAGAAGATCACCGGTACGAAGCTCAGCAACATCAAAATCAGCTCTTTCGAAGGGGTTCCAATGGTCGACAGATGATGGACATACCAGACATGACGGATGACGACAACGTGGAAGATGTTGTTGGCTCACAGCGGCAGACCAGACCGGACATGCGTTTCGATGTCGTTGCGGAGGACTCGGAGCCGGTTCCGCAACCGATGCCCCTCGTCTTCTACCTGTCTCGACCCTTTGACGAATTCTCAGGCTTTGATCGAGTCACACAAGTCATCGAAACGCAGACCCTTACCGAGATCTTGCCAAGTGTCAACCATGTAGGCGCCCAGCCGAGCGGCTATCTGAACCGGTCACCAATGCTGGTCAGCGACTTTTCGGATGCCAACTTCCCCGACTTGAAGGAGCACGTCATCTTTGTGTCCGACCTGAAGGACGGTCCCTCTCTGCCTCTCATTGTCACGGCTCATCACGGCAAGCGTGCGATTCGCATCTGCCAATATGGACTTAGCGGCACGGCCCTGCAGTCGGTAAAGAGCGTGTCTGCTGTCATGAGCAGCGGTGACTCACAAGAAAAACCTGGCAACCATGGGCCCTCACAGCCCTTCACGCTTGCTTACGTGCAAGCCTCTGCATTAGAGCTTCAAGCTTCGAACATGGACGCGGCAATGTCACAATACACCGGCGGTACCGCAGAGACGCAACCCTCACAGATGGCAACAGCCAAGGTGCTCGGTCGCGGACGACCTCCTCCACGGCGCTCAGCTCGTATTGAGATTGAGAGAAGGGCCAGTGGCTTGGCTGCTGCGTCAGGATCGGGGAGTCAGGGCAGTGGTTCAGGCGTCGGGACCGGTACGGGCGGGACAAATTCCCAGCCTCGATCGAGTCAGCGACTCTCCCGCAGGATCAGTTCTTCGTCTCATGGTGCCGATCTGCGCAGAGCGTCGACGAGGGCGATAGGTGATCGCACCGCCATAGCGTCTTCGATGGCGGACGACATCCACTCAGGCTTGAGATCGCCCTTGGCTGATGATGACGAGAGAGGCGGGTTTGCCGAGGTTGTCGAAAGCATAAACCGTGAGACGTACTCTCAGCCCTTGGAACGGATGTCGAGCAGCATGCATCACCGTGGTGATCAAATCCAGTTGGAACGGGCTTCCCAACCTATACATACCGGCATGTCTGGTCTGAACCAGTCCCAGTTCCTGGAAGATGGCGGACCGCACTCGCAACCAGTCCATTCTACAAATTCCAGAGCACGGAGCGCAAGCGCGACTCAGCGCCCGGGACATGCTCGTCGATCGTCAAATCATCTATCAATGAGCCGCGCAGCTAGCGGGATGCAGCCGGTCAACGGGATCGCCAATAGTGCAGTCGTAAGCAGTGGGTCTAGCAACATGATCGCGGGCTCAAGCCAATCGCGTCACGGTAGTGGGTCGAGCAGTCAAGTGTCGAGAATCGGTGGGAGACCCTCGACACGACGACAGCCATCTCTGGGCGCTGGTGCAAGCACGGCGTCGGCCATGTTTGGCCCGGGTGGTTCTGGCACAGATGTTGGAGGTGGCGGAGGCGGAGCTCCTGTAGGCGGCATGTCTCAATACGATCGACTCGACCGGACCGACGCGGCGGTCAATATTGTACACCAAGCGGAAGCCATGGCTCACGAGCCTGCTGCAGTAGGTGCTGGTGGTGGGGTCGGCCCGGGCGGCGTCCGTCGGATCTCTGGGAATGGTGTCCTTGGTGCCGGGCGGGGACATGGGGAAGAAGAAGATGCACTGAAGGGATCCGGCGACTTTGCGCGGACGTTTGGAGGCGTGGCTCTCCTAGACGAGATCCGGATCGATGGTCTCGATAGTGAAGACAAAGCGCTTTCCATCTCTGCCTTCTTGAATGGTGTCGAAGGCGGTGGCAGCAAGACTGAAGAGCATGGAGTTATCCTCAGCAGTGCGATTTTGTGGATCAAGATCCCTTTTGCGAACAAGCTGATTTCACGGTCCATATCGGAGATCCCTTTGCGATTCACAGAGACTGGCACGGATGCCTCTTCTCTAGGATTTACGCTGCGGTCAGCCGAGCCGGATCCTAGCGTGGCTCAGCCTGTTGTCGAAGCTAATGCTGCAGACTTGGTAAGGCGAGGCTCTCACGCCGGCCTTGCAGCGCCTCCGAGCCGAGCTCGAAGCGCAGAACCGACAGCAATGGCCTCGCCAGACATGATTGTCCGTCTCTCCGATGCCACGAAGCACCTAGTCCTCGGCAATCCTGCTGTTGGACAACCGACAATCGCACTGCCCTCGTCCTTCTCTTTTCCGTCGCCCTCACATGTACAAGATCTCGATGCCAAGGAAGTACCCGCCATCAGCTGTGCGCTGACGAACAGGGTACTAGACGCCCTCGAACGGACTCTTCTGTCACGCGAGGGTACATCAATACGGCACTCCGTGCTGAAAGCACTGTCTTCTAGACCGCAAGGTCGGAATGAATGGGATCTTTTCACCGACGTGATCATCAGGCAGTCCGGCTCCAAGGCCGCTTCCCATGCACACAACAATGTGCAGTCGCGGATCAAGCAAAGCCGAGCCCATCAACGATATGCCAATGAGCTGGCCCTCTTCCGCAACCACGAACTCCCATCGCAAGCGCTACCTGACAGTGCAGCCACTTCGGCCGGTTCAGATCACCAACGCTCACAAACAGGAGTCCTACACGTGCTGCATTTGATCGCACAGGAGTTGTCGATGATTACGACCTCGCAGTCTTCAAGGCAAGTCACCGTCTTGGCACGGCTCATTGTTCAACTGGCATGCAAGCTTGGCCGTTTGAGCCACGCTGAATATTGGATCCGCCTCATACCAGAGGTAGCCGACCAATTCGAGCCAGGCCATGTAAGTCCTGAAGATGACCTAAAAGTCCCAACGGTGCATGGCCTGCTCCTGGCCGTTCTAGCCGGAGGGGCTCAAAAGAACAAACCTGGTCTGGACGAAACCATCCTCGGTACTTTCCTTGGCCCGATTCGCAACAATTCAGCCACCGCCGCCGTCCTGTGTCCGACACTGACGAGGTTGGTGGACGTATACACAGTCCTCGGCGAAATGCTGTGGAGCATTGCAGCCGGGGTTATCCTTCGAGCGACAAAGGTGATCGATGCCATTGTGAGGTGTGGCTGGACTCGCAAGACAATCTCAGAGTTGAGATTCAGCCTCGCGCTTCCGCTGTGGGAAGTGATCCGCGTCGGTCAAACAGAGCCCGACGTGAAGTGGCCTGCGGAAGCTCTCGAGTTGGTGGACCGACTTGACCTTTTGCGGAGCCGTGAAGACAAGGCACACATGGTGAGTATGTTCGATCTCGCTTTGTGATGAGAGCTTCCCTTCCCTCTGATGCTTTTCTGGCAATCACTACATACAGGCACTTGGTTTCACGGAGGCTCAGCTTCGGACTCTGCCGATGAAGGAACACGTCGATCCGCTTTCTGCTGCTCTGTTTGCGTCGGACTTCCGACTTGAGGAGGTCACGAAGATGATGTACACGTCTGGACCGATCGTGGTGGACTTCGCAGAACGGGACGAAAAGAAGTAAGTGTTCCGCTCTTGAATCTCTTGACAAAGGTGCGGCATTTACTAAGATTCACGTGTTCGCGCAGGACCGACGCAGAGGTCAAAGAGGAGCAGAGCAGAATTTATTGGTCTGTTACTGAGCGCATCAAGGCGACCACAGTGGGCAAAGGAGCATTCATGCTGATGTCCAAGCCCATGGTCGACACCAAGCTCTGGGACATGCCCAATCTCTGTCTCGACCTCAAGGGCGAACCCAACGCGCTCATCACATCTTGGCCGGTCAACAAGGTGGCCGAATACGAGCTCGATTGGCCCGAGTTTCACAATGGCGTCGCCGCCGCGCTGTCTATCTCCGCCGAGGACGGGCAAGTGTTCGAGTCAGACTGGATTTTCTCCCACTACGGTCCCGAACCAAGCGCAAAACATGCAGGATTTCTCTTTGGGTTAGGACTGCTGGGTCGACTGAAGGGGCTTGGAAGGGTACACGCATATCGATACTTTGCACCCCGGCACGGGCTGACTACGATCGGGATAGTGCTGGGACTCGGCGCTTCTTTCGTAGGGACCGGAGATCCTGCTGTTCGACAGCTCATGGCTCTACAGATTGCCGCTTTCCTCCCGGACGGCTCGGCACCGCTCAATCAGTCGATGCTCACTCAGACGGCGGGCATCTTAGGAATGGGGTTGACGTTCATGGGAAGCTATCATCGCTGGACGGCCGAACGATTGCTTGCACAGATCAAGGTCGAGAACGTTCAGACCAGCGACAACCCCATGTTCCTGAGGGACGCCTATTCGCTTTCCTCTGGATTTGCATTGGGCTTGGTGATGCTGGGCAAGGGAAGGCGAGATGCCATGACCGATGCAGCTGACCGACGAATGGTTGCCTCACTGGTTGAGCTCATTGAAGGCCCGTCACCGGTCCTGTTCGAGGGCGAAACGAGCGGACTGTCAACCAGGGACACGACCATCACGAACATCCCTGCGACCATCGCACTAGGTCTCATCTTCTTGAGAAGCCATCGACAGGATGTGGTGTCGCAACTCCTCCGCCTACCAACCTCTGTGGATGCACTCGAATACGTCAGGCCTGATACCCTCTTCGCCAGAGCCCTGACGCGTCACCTGATCATGTGGGACGACATCAAGGCGGACGAAGACTGGATGGAGAGCACGTTGCCATCCTATCTGCGCACACATTCTCCTTACCGCGGCAAACATAAGGACGGCGTCTCGAGCGCGAAGCGAATCCGAGAAAAAATACGGGTCAAGCTCGGCACATTCTCAGAGTCCAAGCAACTGGCATACCTGAATTTGCATGCCGCCTGTTGCTTCGTGCTTGGATTGAAGTGGGCAGGATCGCAGAATTTACAGGCGGCCGAGCGACTGTTAAACGAGTATGACGCCTTTGTCGACCTGTTGCGTCCGCCTAGTGAGTACAGCGACGCACGATGAGCAAGCCGCAGCATCTGACCTTCTACTGTTGCGTCCACAGCAACCACCTACTTCGAAAGGATCCGCAGGGCTGCGTTACAGACGGCCAAAGATCTCACGCTGCTCTCAGCGGCGATGATTTTGGCTGGTTCAGGAAATCTGTCACTGCTGACGCGTCTTCGCATCGAGCACGGCAGGCTGGAGACTCCCCCTTCCCAGACTGTCTATGGAACCCATCTGTCCTCTCATCTGGCTCTTGGCTTCCTGTTCCTCGGTGGAGGCCGATTCACATTCGGCAATTCGGACGGCGCGATCGCAGCCTTGTTGATCTCATGCTTCCCACGCTTCCCCGCGACATCAAGCGAGAACCGGGCGCACCTGCAGGCGTATCGCCATCTGTGGGTCCTCGCAGTCGAGCCTCGTCTCGTTGTGGCACAAGATGTGGAGAGCGGCATCGTGCAAGGTGTGGATGCCATTCTCGACATCAAGGTGAACACGGGTCCTGTCTCCAAGCTATCACCCGCCGCTCAGATCCCGACGCCGCCCCAAACGTCAAGACTGCCTCTTGACATGGACATTCTCAACATCATGGCTCCTCTGCCGGGTCAAATCCCCCCGTTCGAGATTGTGGACGTCATTCGAGTCGAGTCTACATCATTCTGGAGCACCGAGCTTCTTGTTGGCCGAGAGCGCGAGCATGCACGACGACTGCTTCTGACAAGACGACTACCCGTGAAGCGGAAATCGGGGTTCCCTACTCTGCTTAGTGGCAGCTCGTATGCTTCTGAGCTTGCCAGAGGCGGTGCACGACCAAATGGCCTGTCCTCTCTGTTGAAGCGACTGACCTCAGTGCAGGGCATGGTCAACCTGAACGGAGGTGCAAGAGACCCAAATCAGTACCAGATGTTCCTGGACATGGCGGTGGAAAAGACATTCTCACTTGAGCGTCGCACTCTGTCGACGTCAATCGGACTGGAGCATACACCTGCCTGGAGCACGATGGAAGGCCTGATTTCAGATGCCATCCCGTCAACCAACTCTTCGAGCAAGACGAGCGAACTGGAAAATATCAAGGCCCTGCTCTCGGCGTATGTACGGGATCCGAAACAGCGAGACTGGCTACGGCTGATCCAGAAGGAGGCGTTTGGTCGATCACTCAAATCGGGAGAGGGAAGACTCGGCGCATTTCAGCAGTTTGCTGTCCGTGCGCTCATCTATGTGCTGGTCAACGACGCTCCTGCTGAGACGCTGGAGCAAGGCTTTTTGGGGCTCTTCTGGCGAGTCACGGAGCTATGCACGGGAGATTCCCTCGGCACACATGATCCGGAGGAGGCCGGGGCAGATATCCGTTCGGTCGCCAGAGCAACTCATGTAGGGCAGATGAGAGAAGATCTCGACTTCTTGCAAGCTCTCTACAGCCTCCGACGAAAAGAGCGGAGCACGATGCCGGCTACGAACACGAGCATGGGACCACCACCTGCCGCACCAGGGCAAGGACCGCTTTTGTTCACTGGGCTGGGACTGCGCTGGGGCAAAGAACCAGGGACAATTCTGCAGCTGAATCCTCTAGTGCCTTCTGACCTGGTCGACGCCACGATCCGAGACCTGAGGACGTGGACACGACGTTGTCTATGGGCGTCAACCTCGACTGAGTCGGCACTATCGTTGGAGAAGACGACGGAGAGCGGACAGCAAATTTTCTCACGCTTCATCGGCAGTGATGTCGATTCAGCCCTGATTCTGGACGTGGGCGAGGTGAAGAGGCTATCTGCAATGTTCTCAGGGATGGAGGCGCCCTGGCTGTGGACCGTGCTGAGGCCACTGTTTGGCAAAGCCTGCGACGTGGCTAGACAGCGACTTGGCCAGCCCCCTGTGGCAGAGGAGCGAATGGCAGCGGTCAAAGACTTCATCGGGAGGATGATGGAATGGACTCTGGCGGCAATTTTGTCAGGGGATGGACAGCGAGAATGGAGCTTGGAAGGCTATGTGCAAGACACATTCGTCGAAGCGGTGCTAGAGCGGGCCATGGCACCTCCGTGAGCTGGCCATCAGCATGTAAAATTCTTATTCGAGCATTTCAAAGATCATGGCACGCTTGGGTCCGAGGCATTCAAACGTTGAGAGGATAATTGCGGGCAATTGCGACTAAAAGTACAAATGTGGGAGAAGCAGGGGACATTTGGGTGACATCGTACAGAGCTGGAAAAACGGGACCCGAAGGCATCGGGAAAGGATATGTGGAGTTGACCAGTTCAGGCCAAGTCGGGGTATGACTGATCGAGCATCGGGTCTTGGCCTTGTGTGCCGTATGTCTGACCACCATATCCTTGTTGCTGATACCCGCCAGTTGCGCCCAATCCACCCATGTGTGCGCCGCCCATACCCGTTCCCGCAGTCGCACCAGCGGGCTTTAGTAACCTGACCTCGTTTGCCCAGGACGACTTGATGCTGTTCATGCTGGCAACCAAGGTTTGACAGGCGTCGCGAAGCGCTTGTATAGGCGTCTTGCTTCCGTCAGTTTGGATGCGGACGAGCGTTTTGGGCTCGAGGGGATGAGGCACCTTGTAACCTGCGAACAGGACTGAGGGTTGATTCAGGACCGCGCTGGAAGAAGAGTCGAGCCGGACGCAGAAGGTCAGTCACAGATGAGCGCTTGATACCATGACGAGAAGGAAGTAGTGAGGGGACTCACTGTCTCAGGAGGTTTCCAAGCGTGTGATCCTCCTTGTTGAGTATGATGGTGACTGTGTTCGGTATCCGAGTATCTTCCTTGATCTCGACCCGTTTCTCTCCAGGAAGGAGCATGAACAGCTCATGTTGAGTGGGAGCATTGACGCCTTGAGACATGGTTGCTTTTGCTCTTGTGTGATGCTTGTGGGAGCTACTGAATGTGGATTGGTATTGCGAATCTTTCGAGAAGGTGAAAAAGGAGTGGACAAGACAATGGATGCTGAAGGGATGGCGAGTGGAAAGCTAAGCAACAGCGAGCACAGAGGGAGGAAAGGACGTGTCAGTATGGAACGGGAATGTCAAGAAGCAAGGTGGGGAAAGACGGCTCATCTACCGTTGTAGTAATGAAGAGTCATCCAGACAGCATGAGAAAATGCTGCTGTCGGACAGTGTGAATATTGAAAAGAATTGTAATCTTCGCCGGGTCGATTCCCAGAGGAGCAAAGCGCATCATATGCGCTCTGCTGGGAATGAAGGGAAGGGGGGCGTGTAAGACGTACCTGCGCTGATACTGATGCAGAAGCTGGCGCTCGGCGATGGATGTCGAAGTTGGTGCTCGAACGAAGAAAGGTGAATGCAACGTCGCGAGAGCAGGCACAACCTCCACTTCGTCCTGGAAAATTCTCACGCTGATCGACATCTCATCCGCGATATCCGGTGCAACGGGTTCCCGATCTAACAAACAAATGTCCTCCAAGCATTCACTCAGGGGCTCTCTTCTCGACTTTCCTCATCGTGCCTTCTCATCGACGATTCACAGACCAACCTCTTCTCTCTTACGAATGCTCACGAATATCTAACGACTCTATACCTCTTGACGAACTTCGGCTGCTCAAGCTGACGACACTTACGACCGTTCTTGCAATATTTCTCTGATTCTCCTAGTTCCTCGACATACCCTGCTTCTCTGTTCTTCTGGATTTACCTCATACTCTACGGCCGTCGTCAAGCAGGAAGATAACCATGACTCGCAACGGAGTCTCTACGACTGCAAATCTCAAGCTCGTATCGGCTTTCCTTCTCTCGGTTTGTTGCATCGTGCTTTTGGCCTTCACCGGAAACGTTTCTGCAGCACCAGCACCCTTCCATCTCGAAGACCTGAACATTGATGCGCGATCAGGTCCAGCTCAACCACGGCCGGTCGCACGGGCTCGCCCCACAGGCGTTGCGGCGGTAGCACGCTCCCCACAGATCACTCAGGCGCCTACGTATCCTCAAGCGCGAAAAGCGGCTACCCCTCAAGCTGACCTGGACGCGGTGTTACGATGGTATCAAGAAGAGCAGAAACAGGCCAAGCGCAGAGAAGATGCGCCAACCCGGATCCAAAAGAGAGACGAGACTCCGCCGGTACCGCTCTCCCAGCTGGGACCTCCTAGCTTCCCCGCTCAATACCCATCATGCGTGAAGTGCGAGGCCAAATACAGCTCGTTGAGCAGCTGTATGCAGGCGAGTGCCGTCTTCCGTAAGTTGAACTTGGGTAAACTACAAGCTATATCCAATCACAGCAGCAGCTGACCGCATTTTCGATCTGTCGTCCCTGTGCAGAGAATGCAACGAGCATCTTCAACAACCCGCTGAGCTACTTTGCGGTGATTAAATGCGCATGTACGGACACCTTCCAGGCGGTATACCCTCAATGTCTGGACTGCTTCCAACACACCGACCAATGCTGGTACCTGGGCACCGATCCGCAGGGCACCGGCGCCCCCGCCATCATCTCGAACATCCGGAACATCTGTGCATTCGGAAGCGGGCTGCTGGGCGGGGTGGCCACGGCCAACGGGATGAATCAGACCAGCACAGTCTCAGGGCCCTCTGCACCGGGCACGTACACGGACGTGAGCGCGACCAACTATGCGCCTGGTTACAACGATCAGAGCACGGGTCCGATCTTTGGCAGTGCTGGAAGGAGAGCGCAGGGCCAAGGAAGAATCGGGGCGGTTGTGGCTGGGGCTATTGGTATTGGGGTCATCGGCCTGCTGCTGTAGCTGCCTCATCAAGGATCCCTTCCAGACTTGTACAACTCTTTCACCTTCCTGGGCCTCTTGCTTTGGCTGAATCGACTCTTCGTGTCTGTACACATGGTTGATGCGAATGATCTTGCGCGGGTTTGGGTGGTGTCGTAGAAATTTGCAACTTGTTGCCAAGTCAAGTGGAGCCCCGAAGAAGCGAGGATCAGCTGGGCGACCGAGCGAGTGAGCGAATGGGAGAAGGCGACCCCGCCTTCATCACTCTGTCATTCATTCGTCCTGGCGACCAGGTTCAGCAGGCCAGGTGAAGAGCATCTCAGCAGAGCGATCGGCAGGCAGAGCGCGCATTCATCGCCCCTCAGACCCAACTCGCGCTTCAGCTCACACAGACTGGCGTTGCGCGCAGACCGTGTTCGCTCTCTGTCTTAACAGCAGCCAACACACAGCAGCGCCGACGATCATCACCAGAGCTGACCGACCAGCAGCAAGAGAACTGTCAAGCGCGCGCGTGCGGCCATCTGCTCAAAATTGACCACCTCCAGCATCTCGTTTCTTCGCTCCGTCAAGAAGTGCCGACTGCACAGTGACACGACTTTAGCCAGACACAGTCTTCTTATCAACAGAGCGACAGCACTACCATGAGCAGCCAACGAAGAAGCAGCGGGGCCCAGGCTACAGCTGCTGCCGTCTCCCCCTCGGCATCTCCCGCGCTCAACCCATCCTCGACCCGACCACGACGTCCTACGAACTCGTCTTCAACCACGACATCCCCTTTATTGCTTCCAACCACCTCCTCATCTTCCGCTCCCACCCCGGGCCCCATCTTGACCATGGCAGCCGTAGCGGCCAAGGCAGCTGGTATTGCGCCTTCTTCTGGCACTTCTGTCGCTTCTTCCTCAGGCACTTCGTCACATGCGTCTCCTTCCATGGCTGCCCAGTCGTTTCTTCCCAAACAGCGCCGCCAAAGCAACAACAGCACCAACCAGCCCGGCTCTCCTCAATTGACAGGCTCCTCTTCAAACAACATTAACAACAAAGGCCGTAAATCAAGCGGAACTGGCACCGTCTCGGCTTCAAACAGCCCTCTCATTGGCGCGACCTCGTTCTCCAGCAACAACAACAACATCAACAATAAAGCAAGGCGTTCTTCAGCCTCGACCGCGAGCAGCACAAACGCATACGACTCCTCCGCAGGCCGAAGAACTTCAAGTGGGAGGCAAGCTAATGCTTCTGCTGCACAAAGTAGTAACCCTGTGACAGTGGACCCAACTTTCACCGCCCGAAGCAGCAGTCAGCCACCTGCACGCAGTTCCGTCTCCAACGCTGTCAACCACACTCCGATCTCTTACTCCTCCGCTGTATCCCAGTCACATTCATCAAGAAACACCACTGCTCCAATAGCGAACGTGGCCTCCAACTCGCTCAAAGCGGCTGACCCTACAGCCGGCGCTACCGTTGATCCCAAGACCGGCTCAAGTATGACTGGAAATGAGGTCGGAAGTCGCACGAGCCCTGCGCTCTCACAAGCAGACGCGCCCGGATCTGCCCTCAACTCCACGCCTAGAATACGGGATCCCTCGACTGCATTGTCTTCATCGAGCGCTGCCCCTTCTTCGGCATCTGCGATGCATTCAAGTGGTGCAAGGTTACCGAACGGTACTGCTGCCTCCCAAGGAAAGGGCATTGCGTCAAGTGAAGAAGCGGGGATCAACAGTGATACCTCTGCGCCTACTGCAACAGCTGGTGCGGGCCAGGTTGTTGATGACAGCCTCAAGTCCAGAATTGTTGCGACAGCGGGCGGAGGAGGAGCTTCATTTTCCACCATCGCGCACAAGAGCATTACCGGATCGCCAGCTCGTGACTCGAATCAGACCTCCGCTGTGCCGGCCACTGAGAGCTCTTCCGCTTCCGCGGCCGACTCGGAGGCCACCGCTGCTCCTGGCTCCGCTGTTGCAAATGCTGCCGAAATGCCAGCCTCGACCAACACAGGCTCCGTGACCTCTCAAAGCGCAGGCGCGAGTGCTCAACCGAGTCCGGCTGCTGTGACTGCTGCTACCACTCAAGCACAGGCTGCTCTGAGTGCAAATCACCAGCAGCAACCGTACGTCCAGTCGACGTACCATCCGCAACACGTACACGGGCATTCTTCTCAATCGCAACATCACCCTCACCACACCACCAACAGCAGCAGTCACCATTATCAACAACACCATCATCACCAGCATCACAATCAGCATTCACAAGGGTATTACGGAGTCACGCCGTCTTCTGCCTCTTCCTCTGCTTCCATGGCCGCTGCCGGGCCTGCCTCTTCTCAAACAGGTCTCGGCGCCTATCCCTCCTCCGTGGCTACCAATGCGAGCGCAATGAGCCACGCGACCGGTGGCGCTGTTTCGGCGACGTCGAGCATACATACGAATTACGACGTCACGAGCCATCACCATCCGCATTCACACCACAGTGGCGGTGGCGGCGGGCCCTCCTCTACCCCTCACATTCCAAGTAGCTCCTCCATCGGCGGCGCTGGTGGCTTCTCCAATGCCGGGCATACCGGCAGCAATACGAGCACGTATGCGTACGAGCGGCTGACGAATGAGCTCACGTCGAACATCATTGCCTTCTTGACTCCCATTCTGCCGACGGAGGAGGAGTACCGGATCAAGGAGGCGACAAGGAGGCAGCTGGAGCGCCTGGCGTGTCGGGTCAGCCCTGGGGCAAAGCTGTTGGCGTTCGGGAGTATGGCGAATGGGTTCGCGCTGAGGAATTCAGGTGAGTCAAGTTTAGGTAGTGAGGAAACCAGGACTCGACGGATAGCTTACCGTCACATTTCTCATCTATGTTCTCTCGCACCCGCTTTTTGATAGACATGGACCTGTGCTGCTTGTTGAACAAGAAGGAAGGCCAGACGGAGGAGCGTAGTGCTTCCGTCTTGGTGGAAATTCTTGGCGCGCTCATTCGCGAGGAGACAGACTTCAATGTGATGATGCTTCCGAAGGCGCGCATCCCGATCATCAAAATCAGCCGAAGTGAGTGACGTTCAGTGTTCCCCCCTCTGCCCAGAAAACCGATAGACTGATCACATGCACACGCGATGGTGGCTACGCAGTGCCCTCTGCTGATTTGCCATACGAGATTTCCTGCGACATCGGCTTTGAGAATCGCTTGGCGCTGGAGAATACCAGATTGCTGCTGAGCTATGCCATGGTAGACCCGCCTAGATTAAGAACGCTGGTGTTATTCCGTGAGTGTTTGATTTGCTCTCAGTGTGAAGGGTGTCATGCGCGCTTCTGACGTGCGTGCCGCGGGATCAACAGTCAAAGTCTGGACGAAACGGAGAAAGTTGAACTCGCCTTACACTGGCACACTCTCGTCTTACGGTTATACTCTACTCGTCTTATTCTTCTTGTGTCATGTCAAGAGTGAGTGCCGAACACTTTGGGTAGTGATGTTGCAACGGGGACTGACGAGGATGTACGCGCGTTCGGCGTGTTAGGACCACCCGTCCTTCCCAATCTGCAACGGATCCCACCGAGCCGACCACTGAATCCAGAAGAGGTCGAGCTGAACGGCCACAACATCTACTTCTACGACGACATTGCCACACTCCGACAGGAGTGGGGCTCTGCCAACACTGAAAACGTCGGCGAGCTGCTCATCGACTTCTTCCGATACTTCAGCAAAGAGTTCAGCTATTCGCGGGATGTGATCAGTTTGAGGACCGAGGGCGGACTGATGAGTAAGGACAAGGATTGGACTTCGGAGGTGAGCACATTGACGCAGGGCTCAGAGATGAAGATTCCTTTCCGGGATGATTGACATTTTCGTTTGAATCGTTCAGTTGTGCATCGAGGATCCGTTCCAACTTGGCTACAATGTTTCCAGAACGGTCACCAAAGACGGTCTATATACTGTAAGTCTTAAGTCTGCTTATGCTACGGCGCACGAATGTGCATCCCGTCTGACACAACATCCTCTTGTCTTCGACAGATTCGTGGTGAATTCATGCGCGCTACGCGCATTCTGCTGGGCGGAAAACACCAACGCGTCACCAAGCTCATTGACGAGCTCTGCGAGGAGCGTGAGGACATCATCAGCCGTGCGCCGGACACACCTGTCAAGAGACACCCGCCGTTGGGTCCGCATTCAAGACGGGACACAATTGCCGGTACCGCAACTTTGGGTGGTGGTGGAAACGCTGGCAGCGCAGCGCCAGTAGGAGGGACAGGAGGACTGGGTCTCGGCTTCGGATACCATCACACGACTGCAGGAACATTGGCGGCCTCTGCCGCCACCGCAGCGATGCCATCTCCTCCTTCCGCGTCCACCTCTGGCACTGCTTCGGCTACCGCGGTCGCGACCGCCGCTGCCGCAGCAGCAGCGGCAGCAGCAGCAGCTGTCGCTGTACCTGCTTCTGCGGGCGGTGCCGGTACACACGCGGCGGGCCTCATCGATCCTCGTCTCATGCGGGAATATCGTGAGTTTTACGACACCCCCCGCCGATACGATAGCACATATGCCAGCGGGCTCGGAGGCAGCTTTGCATTTGAGGAGATGGCTCGCGGACTGGGTCTGGGTCAGCAAGGATACCGCACTGTGCCTGCGTATCCACCCACCACTGCAATGTTGGCGCCCCTGTCGCAGAACAATGGGTTGGCGCAACGGATGGTTGGATCTGGATATCGGGGTGCAAGCGCTAGCGCAGCCACTTCTTCGTCTGCAACGGGAGGTGGAGGGGCTGGTGCTTCTGGTCAATCAAGCTCGAGGAAGTCATCTTCTCCTGTCCATCGGGGTGGCCAATCCGGGGCCGGTGCAGCTGCGACGGCGAGCACCGGAGCAGGCTCGGAGCATGGACCAAGTGAAAGTGGTGAGTTATCCGGTCAAGGACAACGCATCTGGATCGCAAAGCTTCTGACCGCATACGCACATGACACTGACCCTTCTGAAACATGATTCTGAGCAGACATCGCATTTGCAAGTAAGTCAGACGCGCTCCCGACGTCATACTCAGAGGGGGCAGACAGCTCACCAATGTCGACCCTCACAGACGCTCTCAACCGCTCAAAGTCTCTGCCAAGACCGTTCATAGATGATCGTCGGAGCTCAACTCCAATGCGATCCGAGCCGGCTTCGCCCAAAGTGGGGCCGAGCGTATCTCAAAGGACCCCGGCGCGTGACTATGGACCTTCGGCCACATTCCATGCCCTGCAACCTGCGATGGCCTCCCTGTCCGTGTCCGGCGCTCTGCCGCGACCGCCGGCGCCTCAAAGATCTCAGTCAAGTCTGACTCCCGCATCTACCGCAGCAACTTCGTCTGGACAGTCGACCAGCGCGGTGGCTCTTTTCGGAACGGGCACTGAGCCGCCATCTCCAGTCTTTGGCCAGGCTACGGATGGTGATGGCGCGGCGACGACCTCAACACCCATGTCGATGTCTGCTTCCGCAGGACCAGCGCGGTACGTTGGTTCGTCAGGGCCGCCTGCAGGCTCCGTGGCATGGCAGTACGTGCCCAGCTCTAGCGCTGCGATAGCAGCTGCATATCAAGCCGCGGCTGCGGCAGCTGCGGCGGCTGTTGCAGCCGGCTACCCGGCCTCGGCGGCAGCATTCCCGTATGCTACTCCTGCCTCGATGTCGAATGGCTCGACTGGGGCTAATGTGTCAGCACCCTCGACGGGATCGGTCCCTACACCAGCCTCGGTGTCTCTCGCTTCCTATCCGTCTCAAACCCAAGCATCGCCGATGCAGTATCCTCAGGGCTTCCCTGCAGGTGCTACCGCATACGACCATCACCCGCAGTTCCATGCGCGACCTTCCTACGGACTCGATTCGAGCGTGGGCAGTCTGCCGAGCGCGTCGAATGAGGATGTTTTTGGGACAGTGAGCGGGGCGCCAATGATACCCGGAATGCCAATGGGTCTGGGCTATGGGGGCCCTGCATACCTGTCTGGAGTGGCACCTGCCGGAGGCGTGCATGGTGTCGGCCTTGGAATGCAAGGATACCATGGAGTGGCCAATGGCGAAATTCCTCAAGGGGCATCGGACTACGCCGAAGACGACGACGAAGCAGAGGATGAGGACGCGCCAAGCAAGACGAGAAGAGAGGGGCCAGGAGATGAAGCGTCCGCCTCGAGCTCTGACCTATCAGAGGGCGTATTGGACGAGTTGGCGAGAGTGTCCGAAATTGAGACGACAGAAGATGCGGACTCTCCTTCAGTCGGAGCATCTGAAGATGCTGGCGTGGAGTCGACACAAAAGTCCAGTCGGACAGCAGGACCAGACGTCGACATCCCAGCGGCATCACCCGCGATCGACATCGAGCCTACGTCGTCGAGGCTGGCGGGATCAAGGAGGCAAAGCGGCGCTGGAACGGGCTTGTGAAGGGCCTGAAATCCTTCCAGGCGTCATGCTGTCTGTCTTTCCTCGCATCTTGTTGCTCCACCTCATGTCCCTTGACACAACCGTCTCTCTGACTTTTGCTGATACACTCAAGACTTTTAAATTGTCATGTATCTCTGAGCATGACCTACAATCCATTCTTCCTTCAGTACTGCAGCAGCCCGACAGGAATAGGCGGGGCGCGTCGATGTCGAGATGGAGCGCGTGCATGTCATCCTCGGAGCGTTTCTTTGGCTGAGCTTTTCTGAGATGGAGGAAGATCAACACGGGTCTGAGCACGTCCTCCAACTGTGCCCAACAGAGTCAAGGCATTGGAGTCTGAGAAGGTGCTTGCCCAAGATGGACGAGCTGCAAGCCATGCTGAGCACCGGCTTCGGGAAGCGGCGGGGTCCCAAACACGCTCCGCAACCTCAGCCTTCCCGAATCGGTCCCCAACCACCACCGCCTCCTCCTCCAACAGAAGGCGGCACAGACAAGGCCGCAGACAGCGATGACAATGACGATGCCAAGCCGTCCGCGTCATCAAATGGCAAGGCCAAGGCGGCAGCTTCAGCTCAAGATGATGACGGCCTGACTGAGGAGGACAGAAGGCGGAATGCCGAGCTCGACAGGCTGGCTGCGGAAGCCGGGGATACCGACGAGGACGAGGACGAGGACGAGGACGAGGACGATGATGATCTTGCAAAGGCCAAGATAGCCGCGGCGCAAAGACAGGCGCAGCGAAGAGCGGAGACGTCCAATGGGAAACGGAAAGCAGATGCAATTGAGCAAGAGGACGACGAGGCCGAGATTGGTCCACCTGCTCCGGCAGCTGCGGAGGCTGCGAGCGGGTCCGAGGCGGACGAGGATGCACTGCCCATATCCCATGAGGCGCATCTGCGGGATCATGAAAAGGTGAGAGTGACGCCAAGTCTGCGTAAACAGGACTTTGAGCTGAGCTGAGCATTCCTTCATACCCTTGGCGTCCGCAGAGCGTGACAGCACTTGCCGTCGACATTCCTGGTGCTCGCATCGCGACTGGTGCTTCAGACTACGATGTAAAGCTCTGGGACTTTGGAGGCATGAGCTCTACATTCAGACCTTTCAAGACCTTTGAGCCGGCCGGGTCCTACCTGCTCAACGACCTGGCCTTCTCGCCTTCTGGCCAATCCCTCCTCATCATCTCGGCCACAGCTCAGGCCAAAATCTACGACAGGGAGGGCAAAGAACAACTCGCAATCACCAAGAAGGGAGATGTGTACCTGCGAGACATGCGGCATACGGCCGGTCATGTGGCCGAAATCACATGCGGAGCATGGCAACCCAACCACCAGAACATCTTCATGACAGCCTCAGCCGATTCGAGCGTGCGCTTCTGGGATGCGGAGAAGATGCAAAAACATCAGAACATCATTGTGGTCAAGTCGAAGACGGAGCGTGGAACACGGACGCGGGTCACAGCGGCGACATTCACACACGATGGCCGAACGATCGCAACAGCATGTTCCGACGGGGCTTTGCATTTATGGGCGACGAACAGCTCCTTCGCAAGACCGAATGCATCCGTGGAAGGGGCACACGAACGTGGAACTGACACAAGTTCGGTAGTGTACTCGCGGGACAATCAGACATTTGCGACGAGGGGCGGGATGGGCGATGACACGGTTAAGCTGTGGGATGCACGCTCCTTCAAGAAGCCACTGGCAATACATGAGGGACTACCCACGGCCTCGGCGCAGTCCAATGTCATCTTTAGCAGCGACGAGCAGCTGCTCTTGGTCGGGACGGCGGGAAGCGCGCCACCGGATGACGATGGCTCACTGCGATTCGAGAGCAGAAAGGATGGGAAAGGCGGCGAGATTGTCGCGCTGTCCCGACAAGACTTGTCGACTGTCCGCACATTCTCTCCAACGGGCATATCACCCAGCACGAGTGTGATCAAGCTGCTATGGCATCCAAAGATCAACCAGCTCTTTGCCTCTACCAGTTCCGGCTCGGTCTCCATCTTCTACTCGCCTACTCGCTCGGTTCGCGGCGCACTACTGTGTGTGGATCGGCATGTCCGATCGAAAGCGGTCGTGCCTTCGAGTGAATTTACCAGTGCGTCGCAGATGCGTATCATCGTGCCCGCTGCGGAAGCAGCCAACCGTCGCAGGAGGCGGAATGATGGCGACGCGGCCGGTGGGGCTAATTTGGCCGTTGCAAATGTTGGCGATGGGGAACGGGAGAGCGAGGCAGCAAAGAGACGGAGACTGGAGAAGATGCGTCAGCAACCAGGTGGGCCGACTCGGATGCCTGAGCGGCCGCTGACGGGTCCAGGTCGGGGTGGACGGATCGGTGCGGCTGCAACTCAGCATGTGGTGCAAAGCATCTGGAAGGACAATTCAAGAAGCGAAGATCCAAGAGAGTACGTATCGCGTCCTAATCTGACCTCGTTTTGGCACCGTCGTTGAGCTGACTTCTCAATTATTCTTCCTCCCGGCGCACAGAGCCCTTCTCAAATACGCAGACAAGTCGGAGCAGGACCCGCTGTGGACGTCTGCTTGGAAGGCGACGCAGCCAAAGCCGGTGTTCAGAACGGACTACGAAGACGAGGAGAGGCAGAAGAAATCCGGGAAGGACTCAAAGAGCTGAATCTGTATTACGCCTGTGTCAATCATCAGCCCATGCTCTGCTCCTTGCGAGCGATGTCCATTCAGTATCTAGAAGGTGTTGAGTGGTGAAGGGTGAGTCAGGAGAGACGAGAAAGAAAGGGAAGAAGATTGGGTGCACGGACCTCCCGATTCCCCCGCCTTTTCCCACGAGAAGTGATCGAGAGGGTGTTGCATCATCATGCAGACAGAGTCTCTCCGTTGTTTGCCCTTCTTGGAAGCAGCTCGACCCTTCAAAGCTTCACCTCCCTTATCGCAAGCACTTGACCACCTCCTACTCCTCCTCCTCCTGCACACCAATCTCCATAATCCCCATCTCCATTCACTCATTCCAACCATGACTTACACCATCGACCTCTCAGGAAGCACCGTCATCGTCACCGGCGGTAACCGCGGGTAAGTACAGAGCCGGCGACCTCACGCGTCTCCACCTCGCTGATCACATCCATGCCGCTCTTGTGTCCCACCAGAATCGGATACGCCATGTCCGAGGTGAGCATTCTCTTCCAAACCCGCGAACGCGTGCGGAACGGCGGGCTGAGTGTTGCATTGGATGCTGATCGTCCCTCACCTCTCATCCATTTGTCACAGGCTGTCGCCAACGCTGGTGCCAACATCGCCATCCTGTACCGCTCCCACCCCGAGGCAGAGAAGAAGGCTCAGCAGGTCGCCGACAAGTTCAAGGTCAAGGTTAAGGCTTACAAGTGCGATGTCGGCGACGCCAAGCAGGTCAAGGACGTCATAGGCCAGATCGAGGGCGACTTGGGCACCCCTATCAAGGGCCTCATGGCCAACGCCGGTGTCTCCGTCGTCAAGCCCGCCCTCGAGCTCACTGCGGAGGACTTCCGATACGTCTACGACACCAACGTGCTCGGTGTCTTCAACGTGTCGCGTGAAATTGCTGCCCACTGGATCAAGAACCAGGTCAAGGGCTCCATTGTCATCACCTCGTCCATGTCCTCCGAGATCTACAACCAGTCTGCTCTCAACAAGCCCCTCACCCAGGTCTTCTACAACAGCTCCAAGGGCGCCATAACAAACATGACAAAGTGTCTTGCGGCCGAGTGGGCCGAGTACGGAATCCGGGTCAACACTCTCGAGCCCGGTTTCTGCAACACCGAGCAGACCTCTGGCATGGACGCCACGGTGCGCGAGTTCCAGGCTTCGTCCATTCCCCTGAAGCGCTTCTCTGAGCCTGAGGAGCAGGCCGAGCCCGCCGTACTGCTGCTTAGCGACAAGGTGAGCCAACTCACTCTCCTCTCGACCCCTTGCCTTCCTTTGCTGACTATCCTCTCCCTTCTTCTCCTTGCTCCCGCCAGGCCACGTACATCACAGGCAGCGTTCTGCGCGTCGATGGTGGCTTCACCATCTGGTGAGCGAGGGAGCTCCGGGAGGCCTTCTTCTTGCTTCATTTGCCTCCCCTCCCAGAAGTCGCGTCCCATGTTTCGTGTTCCCTTTGCGCAATGACATCCCACCCAATTCAGACATCGCTGTGGCCCTTTTTTGCAGTGGCCCCTTTTTTGCGTGAGACCCCTGACAAATCTGCAACATCAGTAGTGGTAGCATTTCAGAGCGCGCATGACACCAGCTTCAAAGTGAGCACCAAAGACAGCGATCCTGCTTGCGTGAGATGGCAGGGGCGTACGAACATGTATCGGCCGTAATTTCTACAATTTTCAAAATTTCAAACATCTCGGCCGATAGCGAATCTAACGGCAATTTTCCAAAAAGAGAGCCAAAAAGCAACGACGAAGGAGCCGACAGATCGATTTTGGAAAAGACTTCAAAGCGCCAAAGGGCCCGTTCACTGTCACAAAATCGGCGTCGAAAACAAGCTTCAAGGGAAACTGGCGCCTTCTCCACGCCTGACCCGTTCACTGTCACGTTTTTCCGACGCCTGAATTTGACGCCGAATTTTTTTGACGCCTGTTTTACTAGTAAAATCGGCGTGAACTAAAGTCCTGCCCCAGAGCAGGATTTTGGCGTCTACCACAAATGGGCGTCGAGAGCCTTTGCTGATCATGCTGGTTTGAGAGATCACGGTCCTCGGCGGACAAACTTTCACCGCATATACAAATGGCAAGAAATAGCAAGCGCAGGTCACTTCCGATCGTTGCCCAGACACGAACAATTAATGCAGAGCAGTACAGAGGCGCAGCTCTCGAGCATAGCGGCTGTAGCTGCGCCGAAAGTTGCTGTCATCATGGCGCTCGCAGGAAAATCCAGTAATGCAGCCATGGCCGCGGCTGATCCAGGATTGTCTCGTCCTAAGAAGCAGAAGTCTTCCTCAGCAAAGAAATCACTTTCCCCTGCGAGTAAAAGGAACAAAGCGAGCATAGACGAACAGTCTTTGGGTGCTGACAAGCGCTGAAACCCCCTTCGCACCGTGGATGGCTGTAAGGATTCCGACTTTACCACGACCTCTCCACCTCTTATTCCCGACCTTT
>LAXH01000029.1:5794-71545 GCA_001006505.1 Tilletia horrida
CACAAACACGATCATGGGGCACCCGACACACTCGTTTTTCTATCTCTCACCAAGCCTGATCGCCGGCGAGAGGGGGAAGTCTCCCAAGTCAAACCTCCTTCGGATGGGGTCCCCCACACACAACACAACAATCCCCTCCCCAAACCTCTCTCCCCACCCACAAAAACGACCCCCCTCCTTCTGGGGACAAGATTGGTCTTCCTTTACGTTTACCCTTTGTAGTTCTAATCTGTCTTCGCCTTTGTCGCTTTTTTCTTCCTTCCCAACCCTTCAGGTGGTTCTTTCGAGTTCCACCTCTCCCTGTATTTGTTGATGGTTTTTCCCCCTCCTTTCATACTTACTCACACTTTGCAATCCCACTTCCAACCGCTTGTTTTTTTTTTCCCCCTTTTCTTCTCTCCCGCCCCATCTTCTATATCGGGAGACGGGACGCATCTGTTCCCTGCTGAGCGCGTGTTCAACCTCTCTGCGAATTTGACCGAGCCAAATGCTGGAGAATTGGATAGGCATTTCCTTGATGCACATCATCGGATGAGATTTGGTAAAAGGTAAGCAAGACTTCCTGCCCTTTGTCCTCCTAGACCCCAAACGAAGAGACGACGACTTGGCCTACAACTTGGCCTCTCTGCCACCTTTGGCAATCCACTGCTTCATCTCCTCCTTCAACTTTGTCTTGACCACTTTCCCATTCGCATTCTTGCCCAGCGGCTCCCTCCGGATCCAGACCACCTCCGGGATCGAAAACTTGGGCAGGCCCTTGGAGCGCGCAAACTCTTGTACGGCTGCGGCGTCTAGTTTTGAGCTTGGGTGGACGACGACTACGATGCCGACGCGTTCGCCCAGGCGCTCGTCTGGCACACCGACTGCCGCGCTGTTGTGGACAGACAGGGGTTTTCGAGACGCAGTGGATGATAAAAGGCCCAGGACAAAACTTCAGCTTCGTAGGAAAACGGGTCGCCGCCCAACAATCCTCGGTTGCCCAGTCATCTTGGGAACCCCCTCGATTTGTTTTGAAGCAACTCACCATTCCAGCACGCTCGGCTCTCCATGCACTGCAGCCTCGACAGTGACGCACGAGATGTTCTCGCCTCCGCGGATAATCATGTCCTTGACGCGGTCAAGGATGTACAGATACCCGTCTGCATCTTGTCTTGCCAGGTCTCCCGTCCGGATAAAGCCGTCCTTGAGAAAAGTGGCGGCTGTGGCCTCTGGTCTGCGCCAGTACCCAACTGCGTTGCATGGACTTCGGATAAGCAGCTGGAGGATTGGAAGGCGAAAGAACAGATGAATTTACCCAGAAACGCGGTTTTCAGCAGGTCATTCTTTCTTGACGATAACGGAAGCCTGTTCCCGGAGGTCCAAAGCACTCACTTCTCCGGGCTCGCCAGGCTGCACCACTTTGCCCGTCTCGGTGTTGATAATCTTGACGTCGACCGAGGGGACAGGGTGTCCAATCGTCTGCGGATTCAGAGCGTACTCGTCCAAGAATGCTCCAACTTGACAAAGTACAGAGGCTCAGCACGCATGTCCCCTATTTTCCAATCCGCTGGCTGGAAGCTTTGAGTCGGCTTCTTCGATTCGTCAAAAACTCACCGACAAGGCCGTTCATCTCTGTCATTCCATACCCATTCGTCGAAGCCATGTTGGCCCTGCGCTTCTGCGCCTCTGCCGGCAGCTCACTCGCCGCCGACGAGCCGCCATGGGAGACGGCCTCCAACGCGTCCAGATCGCCCGGTTGCGCGAGCCGCAGGATTTCCCGAATCATGAAGCCAACGCCATTGATGAGCTTGACGCGCTCCGTCTTTGCCGCCTGGAGCGCGCGTTCCGCCGAGTATGTCGGGAGAATGACATTTTTGCCGCCTCGGATGGTGCAGGAGAGGAGACCGCTGTGCAAGCCCGTGACGTGGAAGTAAGGCACGACGGTCAGAGTGGAAGGGCATAGCTTTTCCTCCGTCTCGCGCGGGTCGGCGGGGGAGGGTGGGGCTTGGCCGCGGCGGATAAAAGCGCGAGCGACGTGGATGCCGCCTACGCCCTGTCCGCCTAGCACATGGCGATGCTTGGAGAGGACGCCCTTGGGCAAACCCGTGGTTCCGGAGGTGTACATGATCATGGCGTAGTCTTCGCACGTGAGGGGACACAGCGGCAGGGTTGGGTACGCGGCCGCGCGCTCGTGGAGCTGGTCCCAGTCCGAGACGGCCACTGTGCGCCCGTGTTTGGAGGTGAGGGCGTGCGAGCGTGAGCGCAGCCAGTCGCGCTCCGAGTGGGCAAGGTAGGTGTCTGCCTTCCAGGGAGAGACGACGATGGCCTGGAGCGACTTGGTCTTGTTGGCCAGGGTCTGAATCCCGCCACCGAGAGTATGGTCGCTGTTCAAGCGGTGCCATCGCTCGACGTCACAGACGACGACGCGGGGGTCAGAGTCCTCGATGCAAAAGGCGAGCGTGGGGCCCTCGGCAAAGGCATTGATGGGCACGCAGATGGCGCCGAGGACAAAGGAGGCAAAGTAGGCGATTGCGAAATGGGGTGTGTTGCGGGAGATGATGGCGATGCGGTCTCCCTTGCGGACTCCATATTCGTATCGGAGGGCGTTGGCCAGGCGCATCGTCTGGGCGTATGTGTCTGCAAACTTCAATCGGACGTCTCCATAGACGATGTGTGTCCTCCCGGGGCAGTTCTTTCAAAGAAGCAAAATATTAAATTCAGAAATGATGGAAAGAGAGGAGTCCGTCGAGATTGTAAAGATGCCAGTACTCACCTTCATAGTGGCGAGGATCAAGTCGCGTATCGAGACCTTTTGACTTTCAAAGGTGGCCTGGATGCGACCGTCGATGAGCTCATGGCTGACCTGGAAGGGACCACCTGGTCCGGAGAGGAAGGCGTCGACTCTTGCCAGAGGGAGGAGCTCTGACTGGGACTTCCATGGGGAGTTGAGGAGCATGGATGAGCTCGGTGCTGGTGCCGTCTTGGCTGTGGTGGGTGCTGGATGAGAGGGAAGGACGCGGTGAGCAGGGATCGTTCATGAGGGGGCCAGCCATCATTAGTCCTTGGGTTCGTCTTACCGGACATTGTGAACGCGTCGTGCTTAAGCTATAATATGAATGAGAATGCTTCCTGACGGGGAGAGCGAGAGAGAGAGAACGTATCTTCTTGCAGAGGACAGAGTCGTTACAGTATAAGGAGGAAAGTGGGAAAGTAGAGAGTAGTTCCAATCCTTTATGTATGAGATCCGTGTGACGATGGAGATGAGGAACAAAGAGAGAGAATTGCCTGAGGTGGTGGGCGCCCAGTTCAAGTCAGGTCGGAGTGCAGCCATCTCTCACTTCCTCACAAGCGGCAACAAGCGGCACGAAAAGAATGCCGCACGGGAATCGACGACCCGCATGGATGACAATCCAAACCAATGAATGAGATGGGTATGTACATCAAGCCAGCCCTTTGACCAGCAAGCTTTCCCACCCATCCCAAGGAAGCAAGGAGTTGTGCGAGGGTGGGGCAACGAAGGAACAAGCGGTGTGTGTGGGGAGCACAGTTGTCCCCACAAAATCGGCTACCTCGGCAACCAAACTCCATCAAGGGATCGATCCCCACGGCCAAGCAAGCAGACATCTTGGCTTTTCATCTTCTTCCTGTCAGATGCTCTGACCAACCACGGTATGCAAAGAGCCGGAGCCGTGTGGACCGGGTACAAGGATGAGGCTGCTGTATGTGGTGTGCAGTTTGTGTGGCGTGGGAAATCTCATCCCACCCACCCCAACGACCGCCCGACATTGACCCATACAGAGTATGTACCTCAGATCAAGAGCTCATTCGATGCTGCAGCGACACTGTATGAATTCTGACTGCTATCACATCTCAGCGCACACACACGCCTTCCACTCACATACGCAGCCTTCTTTTACTGGCCTACATTCCAAAGAGTTGACCGCAGTGACATTGAGAATGACCCTTCTCGTTGACCCTCGCTCTCTCTCTCTCTCTCTCTTCTCTACTTCTGCCTTTCTTCTGAAAGCACTCGTAGGAGATCTGCAGAGCACGATTCAGCTGAAGTAGCCAGCTCATTCCTCCCCCTCTTCTTCTGTCTGTTCAATGTGACACAACCAGTCGACTGCTTGAACCGTCGAAACCGGGCTCTCTGGGTCAGTCGCAGTGGACAGGAAGCCCGCAATGTCAGGTTCCCACCCTAGCTTTGAAAAGGAGGGCTCAATCTACTGATCCGATATCGACTCGTCAGTCTCTCGACCGGGCCTGGTGCAGATCAAAGGACGGTGCGAGTCTTGGTCACCCCTGCTGGACACTCTGATGCGCGAAAATTTGAACTTGTGACGGCGAGAACACGCGTCAAGATCTGCGTTATCCTGCCCTTCCAGACGCCCCTGATACGGTTCAGCAAGGCACACACACTGACTCGGGCAGAGGTGGGTGAGGATCATCACTACTTATCCTGCACGCCATGATACGGATCAATTGCCAACGCTTGACTTGGAAACTGCACCTTTGTTCGGTGTGAATACTAAGCACAACGAAGAAACCGGAGGACAGATGATTGACATCCTGATCAATCCTATAATACAGCAACGATGTCATTTGTCCACTGTGATTGTGTGTGCGCGTTGTTGTGTGTGTGTGTCTTGAGTCGTGGCGAGAGGGAAGGAAGCTGAGGGAAGCGAAGGTTGCAAGACAGGCAAGCGCACGGTCGTTTGAGCACAGGAGGTTGGTTGGATGGTGCTTCCACTGCCAGCCCATCTTCTTCCACTCACTCTCACCTCACTCCAGCCCGCAGCATCCATCCATCCATCCTTCCGCTTGCATTGCACTCTGTCGTAGCGCCATCGTCCTGCGCGCGCACCAAGCACGAATCACCATCACCACCTCGAATCGTGCGCGAGATTCATTTAGGCGAGCAAGCTTCCACGTATCCCAAGCTCACTTGGCCTTCCTTCCCTCAACCCTGTTGTCACAACCCCTCAACGCAAAGACAAGCTCCTCACTTCGCTGAGAGAGCAGCGTCTGGATCCAGAGGCCATCATGGAGTCCTTTCTCTCTCAACCAGAGTTCTTGTAAGTCGGGCGGGCTTCGACCGGGTGAGCAAGGTTGACCTTTGCAACAACAGAACATCCTAACACCTTCCCTTATCTCTCTCTCTTCTGGAACACAGCGAGACCGAGGTCGGAGAAAGCATCATCTCCAGAACAGAGACTCTAGGTGAGCATATTCCGGCCCGGCCCCCTGCGTGGATGGATCTGTGGCTTCCAGAAATGCCAACTGACGCGCTACTTCTTCGCTGCTGCGGCTCACCCATTCCTCAACACTCTCAACAGCTACATTCCGCGAGCTGGGCCCACCCGATCTCTGCCACTTTGTCAAAGTCAGCACATCAAAGTCTAGCGCCCGCGAAATCGGATCCTACCACTACGTCTCCGGTGTAGACGCCTCCTCCTCCGCCGCCCTCGCCGCCTACATCAACTCCCTCACCTATGAACTCGACCAGAACCCAGGCTTCTTCTCCAACAAGTCTCAGTACAAGCTCAAGTCGGGCGCCTACTGCTGCTTCAATGCCTTTTCGCGCGTAGATGTCCGCGTCGTCGTCCGCATCCCGGGCTCGGTCGATGCATACGTCGTCGACTTGCGCGGAGAGCGCCATGAGTGCACGCCCGAGATCTGGCAAGAGGTCTACCTGTCTGCGCTGCTGCGGTCCATCCTGTATGCGGACGATGCCAACTACCGCCTGGCTGGATACCGCAAGCTCGACCCCATTGCCAGTCCAGAAGCAGAACACCGATTCCTGCAGGCGGCCGAGAATCTCTTCTTCAAAGGTGAGCTGGCCTTGAGGTCTTGGGCGAGTCCTCGCTTTGATGAGGCAACAAGACTGAGGGCCCTTTTCCTCTCACCCCTTCTTGCCCTGATGATCCACAAGGCTGGCAATTAGGATCGGACCCAGAAATACAGGTCGCAACAGTAGTGTCCAACCACCTGACCAACGGCATTCTCAAATACTTTGGCGAGTCCTTCCGCTTCGAAATCGCAGTCAACCTCTTCGAGAAGCTGTACGCGCGCGAGCCCGAGGTGGCCGCCCTGGTCGCCAAGGCCTACGTCGGCATGAACGAGGAGCTCAAAGCAGTCCAGATCATGCATCACGCCATTGCCCAGTCTCGTCTGCCCACGGGCTCGACATTACCACACCCTCCTCTTGGAGCAGCGACGGGAGCGGGACAGCCGCTGAGCTATGCGCTCCTCCATGTGCAGGCCGACTTTTTGCGTTCAAAGGGTAAGGCGGAGTGGGCGCTCAAGCTGGCCAAGCAGGCGGTCAACTCGGCGCCCAGCGAGTTTGTCACCTGGGCCAAACTCACTGAACTCTACATCGACCTCGGAGAATGGGACTCGGTGAGTGGTCTCGCAGCTGGGTCAGACCTGCTCTTAGCTTTGGGGGGCCCAAAACGCTCATGCTCCAATCACGCAGGCGCTGTTCACATTGAACTCGTGTCCGATGTTCACCTACAACGAGCGAGATCTGCACCGCATGCCTACACCCAGCAAAAGCCATCTGCCCATCAAGAACTTTATCGCAGAGAGTGGGCTGGTCAACGAGGAGAGCTCTCGGGACAATGAGGTGCGTTTCAAGACGGAAGAATCCTGATCAGGGCTCGCGTGGATATGATCTTGGCTAACTAGTCTTGGCCCGTCCTTACCTCAGGCGGATGTGGCTCTGTTGCGTCTGCCGGCACCAGCACTGAGGGGCACCTTCTCCAAGGCATACGGTCTCCTGACACGCCTGGTCAGTGCGATTGGCTGGGACGAGCTTCTGAAATGCCGGTCGGCCGTGTTCGTGATGGAGGAAGAGTACAGGATGCAAAAAGCCGGAGGCCCCACGAGCCCAGGCGAGGATGGCGTGCCGAGTGACGGCCTTGCTGACGCGGGTGCTGGAATCAACGGAGGCACTCCCAATGGTGTCACTGCGCCTGCTGTTGAGAGCGAACATGATGAGAGGGCGGCACAGAGGCGGGAGCGCGACCAGACACGGACCCGATATGAGCACGAGATGCACGACAACGGCGTTGAACCTGGCAGCCCAATCTCCTCCCCCGAATCATCTGCTTCGGGATCACCGCCGCTTCGCCCGACGAGCCCGAGCTTCAGGACCGAGTCGACGTACCATGACAATGGCGGGGTTGACCAGGCGGGCGAGAAACTGGGTAGACTGGGCATCTCTTCGCTCGGTGCTGCTGGATCGGCACAGAGCATCCCTACCATCAAGATCTCGACAGAGTCCGACCACGAGCGGGAAAAGCTTGCGCTGGAAGAGTTTATGAAGAACGAGTCCGAGGCAGTCGAGAAGGCGGCTGATGAATCCACTGGCTCGGCTCGCGCTGGTGATGCGGATGCTCGAGGAGCAGAAGAAGGCGAAGGAGAGGGGGAAGTGCTGCCCAAGGTGGAAGTGACGGCTCCCCCGTTGGAGAAGCCTGCCCAGGTCCAAGTAGAAGGCCGACACGAGCGGGTCGACTCGTCCGCTGCGGCTACCTCTGGTCTGAGCGGCGCAGCGGCTGGCGCCAACCCGGCTACCTCGGGAACTGTGGATACACAGGCGAGTGGAGTCGCGGGCGCACAGGCGATACAGGCTCAGCTGCATCAGGATGCGGAGGGAGCTCAGAGCCTGCAGCGCCAGAGCACAGCCGGACCTGCGCCGGGCGCGGCAGGTGCTGGTTCGGGGACTACTGGGAGTTCCGGGGCTTCCTTTGCGAACAAGCGTCTGTGTGAGCGCTGGCTCGACAACCTCTTCATGGTTCTGTACGAAGTGAGTCTGGGTCGCTGTCCACTGTGCTTTCTCAAGGCGCGCCCCGCGCTTGTTCCGCGAATGTACTGACACATTTGCGCTCTGTCAGGATCTGCGAGTGTATACCATCTGGCGAGCTGAAGTCGCACACTACCGAGCCCAAAATCTGGCCTACCGCAAGACGGGCACCGAGTGGGAGATCCTGGGCGAGCTTGCGCTCCGGTTACACCACAGTGCCGAGGCTCGGGACGCGTTCCAACGGTGTGTGGAGACCAAGTTTAGCGCCAAGGCGCTGTTACGACTGCTGGAAATCTACACGGACGCAAAGGACGTGCAGCGCTCGCTTTGGACTGCGATCCGGCTGACGGCGTACCATCATCGGTGGTACATGGAGGGCTCGGTGAGTTCTTCTGATGCGTGTGGGAAGTTTTTCAATCGTGTTGCTGACGGAGGATCCTTTTGGTGTGCCGCCTGATCCAGTTCCCTGGCGCCGTCGCACACAACCTGTTCAAGTTGATCAGGACAGAAGGTCTTGCCAAAGTCTCGTACACTCTCGTGTCGATGTCACCACCACAGCCGATTCTCAAGCTGAGTGAGTCGCTTGAAGGCACAAGCACCTTTGCCGTAGAAGGAGTGAAGAACCATTATTCACCCTTTCCGGTTCCCCCATCCCGGCAGTGCAAAACTACTTTGCGTACGCACAAACTTTTGGGGTCCCCGGATTCAACTTCTGAGCACGGAATCTGTCCCTTGTCTCGCTGCGCATTTCCACATCTTGCCAGACCGGAACAAGGACGCGGATCACTTCCCACATCACCTTGTCCCGAGCTCACACACCGCCCTTTTTACGCGCCTCTTTTCCAGGAGCGATCCCTCCCTCTTTTTGTGTATATGAAAAGCAAACAGAGTCTCTTGTCATCTTCGCTTCTTGCTATCAAGCACGGTCCTGACATCGAAAAAAAAATTGCACACCTTGTCGTCGAACTTCTTCTCAGACTCGGTCTGCGGCTGATGTGTCTGTCAACGTGTCATATTTCGTTGGCCTAGTCGTGCTCCTACAAATATCTGTGGATGAGAACGGCGTAACAGACAGGTAATGACGAGTGGCCAGACCAAGGGCGACCGAGGTATTAGGTGGACGCCTTGACGATGACAGGGATGGAATAGGTGACTGGAGAAACAGAGGTCGGAAAGCCATGACGATACCAAACGATCGCAGTGTGGAGGATACCATGCGCGCAAGGTCGCATCTTAGTAGCTGCGGCCGAACATGGTCCATCTCTTTGCGTCCTTGCCGCAGTTGGGGCACTTCTTGCCTGCAATGTCACCGAATTGAGCCTGGTCAAAGGGAATGCAGAGCGACTTGGCGCCCATGGAGGGAGCACGTTCGTCTTGGGCTTCGCCCTCGACCTCGCTTTTTGGAGTCACAAGGGGTATGGGAACAGAACCACACAAAGTCAGCGATGAACCACGCACAAGAATAGGCAAAATCTGGTTTGAACTCACGTTCTCGCCGATCGGTCCTTGATCTGGTCCTCGCATGCCTCAACCTCGCACCAGGGAATGATGACGTGGTTCTTGTCGTTCAGCGTCTTGGTAAAGTCATCCCACACCTCGACAACCTTCCGTCTAGACGCGTACTCCTTCTCCGCCTTCTCGTACATGTCGTTGTGAATCTGGTCCAGCATCTTCTTGATCTCCTCTGGGAGCGAGCCATCGTCGGGCAGCGACTTCTTGGCGTCCTTGTCCTTGATATCCAGGTGCCGTTTCGCAGTGAGCACTGCTTGTTTCTGCAAGTCTTTGGGTCCAATCTCGATGCGAATGGGGACGCCGCGGAGCTCCCAGTCGTTGAACTTGTATCCGGGGGAGTAGTTGTCTCGGTCGTCATACTTTGTCCGAATGCCAGCCTCGGTCAGAGTCTTGGCGACGCGCTCACATGCAGCCGCAAGTGCGGCCCGGTCCTCGTCCGTGGTCTTTACAGTGATACCACAGGGGACGATGACCACTTGAATCTGAGCTACGCGAGGAGGCATGACGAGACCGCGATCGTCGCCGTGCACCATGGTCATGACACCAATGGTACGGGTGGACAGACCCCATGAATTTTGCCAGACAAATTTCCTGCCCTCGGGGGTTCCTCTCAGGTTCTCAGCGCAGTCGGGGTCCTCGACCGAGATGTTGAACATCTTTGAGAAATTCTGGCCCAAGCAGTGGGAAGTGCCTCCTTGGATACCGCGTCCAGTGGTGGGGACAAAGCCCTCAACTGTGGTGGTGTAGTATCCTCCTGCAAACTTCTCCTTCTCGGACTTGACACCGGGAACGACGGGGACGGCGAGGAGGTCGACGTATACTTGGCGGTAGAGGTCGAGAATCTGCTTGACTTCCTTGTCAGCTTCTTCGAGGGTGAGGTGAGCAGTGTGCCCCTCTTGCCAGAGGAATTCGCGCGTTCTCAGGAAGGGCTCTGTGAGAAGTAACAACATTCAGAGGGTTCAGCATATGAGGGTGTAGGCATGGACCAGCGCGCATGTATGCGCCTCCTGCGCCACACCGTGCAACGAGAATGACTTACGGGGATGCTTGAATTCCCATCTGACGACGCTGTTCCATTGGTTGAGCTTGAGGGGAAGATCACGGTAGCTGCGAATCCACTTTGCGTAGTCTGAAATGGAAAAAGTGTCAATTATGCGAGCATGGCCTGCACTCGAGCAATATGAAGCACTCACATGGGTACATGACAGTCTCTGAAGTGGGACGAATGGCGATGGGCTTCTCGAGCTCGGACTTGCCGCTGAAAGGCGCACAATGGGAATTGTGAGCATGCATGATGATGGACAAAGGGGAGGCTTCGGTGCAACTCACGCGCGTGTGACCCATGCGACTTCGGGAGCAAAGCCCTCGATGTGGTCCTTCTCCTTCTCGAGCACGTCGGAAGAGACAAACATGGGGAAGTAGCAGTTCTCGACTCCGAGCTTCTTGATCTCGGCATCGAAGAAGTTTTGGATGGACTGCCAGACAAAGTAGGACCAGGGCTTGAGGATGTAGCAGCCGCTGACATCGTAGTAGTCGAGCATGTCACCCTTCTTGAGGACCTGCTGGTACCATTCTGGGAAGTCACCATCCTTGTGCACGGTGATGCCGATGAGTTCCGCATCTGCTTGGGCAGCCTTGCTTTTTGATGAGGGACCCGCTTGTTGCGTCTGTGCCTGTGATTGGGGCTTGGGTTCCTTCTTCTGCTTCTCCTTCTTGGGCTTGGATGAGTTGGATGAGTTCTTGGGCGGCGTGGGGGCATTGGCCGCGTTGGCATCGACGGCAGCTGCGGCAGCGGCAGCAGCTGCGCCAGTGGCGACGGTGGGAGCGACAGTTTCTTCGCTTGTCATATTGATGTTAGAAGTGGTGATGGTTACCTTGTACTGTACTGTGAGTGAACGAGGTGGAAGAAAGGGTGGGTCTGTTCGCAAGTCGAGTCAGTTGGCTCAAGAAGAAAGTCCAATAGGGAAAGTGTGGAGCGAGTCACGCTACACCTCTGTCCGGAAGACCCCCAGACCCTTGCTTTGGAGTCTGAACGTATGTCACACCGTCCAGATCGCGCTCTGTTAGAGCCTCATCTATCACGTGACCACTGGCCAAACATGAGACCTCCCAGCTCGAGACTCACCTTTGTGGCCAGGTCAAATCCGAGAGAGCACCCACAGACAGCATCTGGCCCTCAACTGAAGACACGCTAGAGAGAGGAAACAGAGGCACGCGTTTCCCTTTCAGCTCATCTTCTCACTCATTTACTCGACAGCGGATCTCTTCTCTCTGTCACACTCTCTCAACAAACCACCATCATCACACTCTCACAGCCACGCGCATATACTCGAGAACAGAGCTGTGTCTTTGGCTCTCTGTGCGCGAAGCTGACCTGCTCTCACCTGGACTCGAGAGCCACCGACGCATCGAAACAATCTCCCGTCCATCGGCTCCTCTCGCCTTCTCGTAGCATCGCCATTCATCATTCTCACGTGTCATCAGCAACAAGGCTGCCTGTAATAGCAGGGGCCTCAAGGCGGACATGGGTGACGCAGCTGGAGGCGGAGCATCAGCTGGAGGAGTAGCTACAGCAAAACCTGCAGGCAACCCCATGACCATCACCTCCAACATTACGGACGAGATACGCTCCGTCGTCGACACCATCACCGAAGAGCGGCGCAAGAACGACGAGTGGGAAGCCGCCTTCGACCGCCATCTCAAGCACAACAAGTCGAAACGCGTCGTCACCTCAAGGCGCTCGGCCTCTTCCACCGCGTCGACCTCGGCTGCAGCCATTCTCGGCCACATCGACGATGCCTCAGCTGCGACAACCAGTCTCCGGAGAAAATCCAGTCACGGCAGGCTTTCTGAGACTTCCGCCTCGGGCTCGAAATTGAACGCGCCGACTGAGCCCTCTCTGTTGACGCGCCTCGGCGGACTCAAAGTCCTACCCAGAAAGAAGACATCACCCGAGCATTCAACATCGCTCTCGGAAAGGACTGAAGGCTCTTCCAAGGATCACGAGCTATTGTCCACGTCGTTACCGAACTCAGCCTCGCTGCCCCCACGACCTTCTCTGGCCACCACATTGCATGCTGAGCACAACACCAACACCGTTGCCAGAGAGAAAGACTCCTGGGTAAAGGGTGAGGAACTCGAAAGCCCCGCCAGTCACCGTGGCAGAGAACGAAGCAATAGTCGCTCGGCGTCGGCGCATCACCCGCACTCGAGCCACCGCCACCACGACTACGAGGATGAGGAGGACTACGACCATCACCGAAGATCATCGTCATCTTCGTATCTCAACAGAGATCACTCGTATCATCCATATCGGAGAGAGACGCGGTCAAGAGAAGACGACTACAGCGGCTCTTCCACAGCTGCCAAGGCTGCGCATCGGAAAGGAAGAGATGTGTGGGAGGCACCCTCTCATCGACGGCCTTCTTCTTCTTCTCGAACAGACACCTACATCCCCACCTCCTCTCCCCTTGTAGCTCATCCTGATACCTTTGTCCCTTCTCCCTCTACTTCTGCTTCTCACTCCAAAGACTACAAGACCCAAGCAGCACCCTCGATGGAGGATGATAGAGAGTCCCTTGTGTCTTCCTCACATCAGCATCGCGCTCCTCGGACCAGCCAACGAGCGCCCCCACCTGTTGTCGCATATGGAGGCCCATTACCAAGTCCTCCACATACTTCTTCCACCACTTCTCAAAACACTGGCTCCGCGCCACCAGTAGAAGGCGCAAGCGGATCCGATGTAAGAGACGGAGGCATCAAAGGCGAATCGAGAGAAGGACAGCTACCGCCCTCACCGCCTCCCCCACCTTTCCCACTACCACACGAATTACCCTTCGACCCCTCGGATAGGAACTACATTGCCTGGCCTCCACCTTCCGTCGCCGCTGCGCTTGGACTGGTTTCAAAGGACGGCAAGAGCAAGGAGGCCGTTGTACGGTTTGCGCCGCGGCCCGATGCTGATGGCAGCGTGGAGGTCGCGCCAGTGAAGGACCCGCGGTTGAAGCTCATTGCAGACGGCAAGTATGGGCTCAGAGGGAGGAAGAAGGTCGTGTTGCATTTCAAGACTTTTCAATGGGAGGTGAGCATTGTTCAGTATGGCAGTGAATAGCGGGTCGCCGCATCAGCGCGGGCGAGCTTTGCGTTGCAGCACAGTTCTGCTTTGCCTGACCCTGCGCCTGTGCGCACATTTACACATGAGCTCGACGCTGACACGAAAATTGGGTTCTCGCGCCTGCGTCTCTTCTGTACAGAGGGACGCAAACTCAGTCGGAGCCTTACCACCTACCGCTGTCGCCGTTTCCGGCTGGGACCTCGACACCAGCTTCGCAACGGTCCTCAAGTACTTCCAGAGCTACGGGCGGATCGAAGAGACTGTGACGGACCTCGACAAGGACCTGGGCACTCGCATGCCCTTTGCCTGGATCGGCTTTGCGCACGAGTATGACGGGCGGGGCCAAATCCGGAGCGACATCAACGTGATCCCGGGCAGGACCCCACAGGATGCCACCAAGATTGTGGCCAAGGTGATCAAGGATCTAAATGGGCTCAAGCTGCCGCCCAGCAGAGTTGGCCAGAGTGGAGGCGGGGTGTTGGTGGTTCAGGCGGATCGGGACAAGAAGAAGTATTGGGCGGCTTACAATGCCGAGCTGCACCGTAGACGATTGGAGCGGGCCGGCCATGCTATGCCTGCGCCTGTAGCACACTCAGCAGCGGCATCGTCCGCTTTGTCTCCCATCGCCGCGAGGCATGGTCCCCCTTCCGGCCCTGCTGCGTCTTCTAAAGGAGCAGGCTGGGCACGAGTCAACGGATACGGCCCTCCTCCCACCGGTGCCGCGACGCAACATCATCAGGACGGCGGCAACGCGATGTCGTCTCCCTTGAGCACGCGTGGAGATTTTGGAACGGCGGCAGCTGTAGGTCAACCATCGACCTCATCATTAGCAGCCTCTGCCCAGCTTGCTGCAGACGGAACACCTTGGGGTGCGAGCATGCCTCCGACGGGTCCGTCCGAGTGGAGAGCACGAGCGAACGGCACTGCTGCTCCTGTCTCCAGGCCTTCCATGGGCAACGCCGTCCCGGTTGGTGCTCCGACTGGGCCCAGCAGCCAGCAGCCTCGTTGGTCTTCCGGACATACCCTGCCGGCCAAGCCGAAGATGATGGGGCGCGAGGACGGCTTCACAGCTGGCGCAGGAGCAGGAGCAGGCACAGGCCCGGAACAGCGTGCCGGTAGATTCGGCGGCGCTCCACCTCCAACAGGTCCGGGGGCTGGGTTCGTCACCGACACGCTCAGCACAGAGACAATTATGTCACGTCTGGCGCTGCTCGGCCGCCCATATTTCCGCTTTGCCAAACCCTACCGCAAGCTTCGCTTCAGCGACATCAAGGCATCTTTCCACGGAAATGCCAACATCGACTTGCTCGAACAAGACGATCGTTACTTCTATTGCTGCCTCAAGTCGGAATCGCTGACGATGCATCACCATCGCACACCGGTACGACACATTCGGAACGGCGATCGGATCAAGCTGGAACTCTGCCCCGCGCCGGACCCGCACTTGTATCCCGCTACTGCGCAGAGCTTCGCAGGAGGTGTAGCCCCTGTGCATGAGAAGGCGGAGTTTGACCGGATGGCGGATGCGCTGATCAGCTCGGCAAAGGAGCATGCAGACTCTGGCTTGCATTCAGATCAGCAGCAAAGCCCAGAGGTGAAGCGTTCGGCTCCGGTCGTGGTGGATGCGATGGCTGTACTCGCAAAGAACAGTGCTTCTCTCAACTCGGCGTCACGAGCGGCGGTACCGTTGCCCTCGATTCGACGTCGGGAGTACATCCCTGCCGAGGAACTGGACGAAGATGACCTACCTCCAGCCAAAATTCGCAAAGTGTCGCATCACCGAGGAGCGGCGAATGGAAGAGATGCCGCTCCATTACATGGCGCGTCCTCAGAGTCGCAACGCGGCAAGGGGTCGTCGCCATTGCCTCCTACTCAGGGCACGCCTACGGAGTCGACACGGATGGACGACTCCGACGACGAAGGCGTTGGCATCAAGGATGATGAAACACAAACGACTGCGGAGCTCGAAGACGACGAAGAACGGAAGGCCATATTCGACATGCGGCCGAACGGTGCTGGATCACGGGGCACCAAGCGCCGGCTCAAGATCTTCTCCAGTGACGAGGAGGATGGCGCAGAGTCGGAACAGGAAAAGGACGATGATGACGACGATGATGACTCATCTGTCTCACATGCTGTTCTGGCGTACAAGAGTCCGGTCAAGAAGGCGAGGTTGAGCGCGGAGAAGAGAGAGTCGGACGACCTTCTTGCCTCCATGCTGCTGGACACCGTCACCAACTCCGTGCCGGTGCACGATGTGGCCCTGGGAGACCTTCTCCAAACGGTGAACAATGGGCCTGCTGCAAACGGAGCGGCCCGCAAACCTCCCAAAGCAGCTGCAAAGGCGGACAAGAAAGCCAAGCAGGCGGGCGCTGCCGTCGTTCCCGCACCTGCTGCGAAGAAGGGCAAGGGAGGAAAGAAGGGCAAGGCGAAGCCCACTGCCATAGTCACTATTCCGCCTTCCGACCCAGAGCCTCAACTTGCCATCATCGTCACGGAGCCCGAGACCCCCTCGACCGAATCGATCCCGCCTACTCCTGTTGATGCTGTAGGCCTCATCCCTTCGAAGGCTGCCAAGAAGTCCGACCCAAGGACTAAGAAAGGCCGCCGAGAACGCGCTCGAAGTCCTTCCCCAGATCCGTTTGCGCTCAACTTTGCCGAGAATGCAGAAGATTTGTACTTCTTGCGTCTGGCTTGCGAGCGGATCCGAGATGGGCTGGGCGTGAGCGACGAAGACTTGTACGACATGGAGGAGGAGACCGGCCTTCCTTCCCACAGTTCTGGCTCGGCCCGCACGGAGGGCTACTACAAGATTCCAGCCTCGCAAAAAGCTGCGCACTTGCCTGATCGCAACAAGGCCATTGTGGAAGAGACGACGGCGAGCAGCCGAACGATTGGAACCGCGCGCGGCAACCGAGCCGAGTCTCGACGGGTGCTGCTCAACATTGAGCTGCACAAGAAGGAGAGCGCGTCTGACACGGACATACTCAAATTCAACCAACTCTCGGCCCGGAAGAAGCATCTCAAGTTTGCCAAGAGTCCGATCCACGATTGGGGTCTGTACGCGATGGAGCAGATCCCTGCGGGCGACATGGTGATAGAGTATGTGGGCGAGGTGATCCGGCAGCAGGTTGCGGATGAGCGAGAGAAGCGGTACGAGAGGCAGGGGCAATTTAGCACGTATCTATTCCGGGTTGATGACGAGCTCGTTGTCGATGCGACGATGAAAGGCAACATAGCCCGATTGATGAATGTGAGTGTCGTCTGAACCTTTTGCGGATCCGTGTTTTGTCTTTCGATCTCGGTGCTGACTGCAATCTTTCATTATCAGCACTGCTGCACGCCCAACTGCACCGCGAAGATCCTGACTGTGAACGGAGAGAAACGGATTGCGTTGTTGTGAGTACCCCAGCAACCCTCAAAATTGAGCTCAATTACTGATTCATCTGCTTTCTGATGTTTACAGCGCAAAGAGCACCATCCTGAAGGGACAGGAGTTAACATATGACTACAAGTGTGAGTTCTTTTCACATATTCTGAACCCGTGCTTTTTCAGACATGTGGGACATCAGTAACTGACATCTTCCCCCATTTTTTGCCCTCAGTCCAATCGAGCGGAGAAGATGCCGACCAGATATCGTGTCTGTGTGGTTCCGCCAATTGCCGCAAATTCCTCTGATTGTATACCGGTGGAACATCTCATCACAATCCACATTTGCCCCGCGGCAAGATGCAGCAGCCAGCTGCTGCTGTGACTTCTTGTTCCCATCTGAGGGCGAGGACAGTCTTGCACGCGGGGCGGCAACCCGACCGTCCAAATTCGAAGCATTTTTAATATCGCCTCTTCCAAAGACATCGCATCTGCACTTGCAAGAGAAGAAACGAGCCCTATTCCCCAACCCACCTTTTCGACTTCATCGGCCGAGTTCCTCAAGGAGACGTACGAGACCCCTGCTTCCCTCCTCTCCGGCTCATCACCAATCTGGACAAGCGCAGGCAGTGCCGTCAAGCTTCACTATTTTTTTTGTTTCCAGCCTGTGGACCGCCCAGCGCCTTTGGGATAGAGCAGTCTCTGCGCAGGACTCATCTTGTCACGTCGGCAAGCACCCCACGGGCGACACACACACACTCAAGACGGACTCGCATCTCCTCCTTCCATCCTGTTCTGCATATCCAGGTCCACGTCCATCACTGCTCTCCTCTTTCTCGTTTTTGTTTCCCCTTCTCAATCGCATCTTCTCTTCTTCTTTCCTTCCGTCTTTCTTCATCAAGTTTTGTTTTCTTCTCCGCTAGCGCGCACAATCGAAACAATGTTGCATGATTGACTCAGTGAGTTTGTTAAGACCATCATGAGCTCTTGCACAACGACCGAATGGAAGCGAACGGAAACGAAGACGGAAAGATGAAATGCGTTTGGGCCATGGCAGACCTTGGTCCCTGTTTGAAGAATCTCTACCCTCCTGTGGCCCTTTGCCCGATTCTTGACTACGTCGCCCGATGTGCGAACCATCCCTGCTGCGAGCCCCTACGATCGTGCTTGAACCCCGACTTGATTACTATGTTCTCCCGCAATCGCCTTCTAGATGGTTGAATGCTGTGTAACTCGATGATCTGTTTGAAAGGAGAAGAAACGAAAAATGTGTGTTCGTGTGTGACGATGATCCTTGGCCCACTTGGTCGCTGGGTGCCTTGCTTGTGCTTTGCGGTGTCCGATCTGACCATGGTTCAGAGACGTTCGTAAAAGAGCATGTACACATATTTCGACGAGAAAACTTCCGACACCGTCGCCAGCCGCACGGTGGCGTCCGAAACGTGAAGCCATTGACGCGTATCCTCAGACTCATCCTCGACGAGCGCGCCATTGTGCGCCACCGATGAATCCTGCGTTGCTGCCCCCGGAGGCGTGTCGGCGTCGTCCTGATCCTCGTCCGGAGAAGCAGCGTTTGTCACGTTGAAACCGAGCTGGCTACGCGTGCTTGCTGAAGACACTTGACGCGAATGAGAGCGGGAGGCGGCACGCTTGACGGTGACCTCTTTCTCCGTTTTCGGTTGCTTGGATCGGACACGATCAGAGAGGACATATGCTGTGTAATGTCCACCTGTCATGTTACCTTGACTGTGAAAGTGCGAGAATTGCAAGAAAAACATTGGTCATTGCGCATCCTGATGCCCCAAGTCCTTTGCATGCTGTAAACTTACTGATTGACCACTGCATAGAGCTGATAAAGAGTACCCAGTTGTTCCGCTTTGCTCTTCAACGGTGGAGCAGAGAACCATTCCTGCTTGGGTGTCGAAGGCGAATGTGAACGCAAGAAGCGGAAGGGAGATCGAGGAGCCTTGAGCTGACTCGCGTACACTGTCGGCGAATGGTGCGGATTAGCATGGGCAACAGCCAGCGCCAGCTCGTCCTCCTTCGCCTTGGCCAACACGGCCGGATCCGAGGTGGCCTTGAGCGCTCCAAGCCGATTGTACTCCTCTCGCGGCGGGGCCAACCACGGCGAGACATCAAAGAACTCGGGGAAACTGACGGGATCGTCAATCTTGGAAAAGTCGCCGGGCCGACTGCGGCGGCCGGAGAAACGAGACGTGTTCGATTGGAAGCGTTTGAAGTGGAAGACGAGGACCGGTGGGGCTGAGGCGATCAGGTACCTCTTCAGTGCGCGACGCTCGATTGCCTCGGTCACCTTCTTCTTGTTGCTATCGCCAGACTTGGATGCAGTAGCAGTCGAAGCCTTGATGGACCCAGAGGCTCGAGGCTTGGAAGCCGACTTGGCGGCGCTGATCTGCGCAGCACTTGCTGCTCCTGGGGCAGCGTCTTTGCTTCCCTGATCGCTCGAGCTGAGCTCAACAGGGCGCGCAGATTCCACGCTCTCTCTTGGACTAAAAGATGCAGAAGATGCAGTCATGCTCCTCTGACCACTGCTCCCACCATTGGGCGCCGGGTTATTTCCTCCTCCCCTCCTGCCCGCACTATCCAGGGATTTGGCACCTTCCTCCGCGCCATCCGAGCTCGCAGGTACGCTCATGTGAATGCTCGGAATCGGAGGTGGCGTCTCTTGCCCACCGCCCTTTGCCGGCGGCGGACGAACAGTCGCAAGAGCTTGCAAGCTCGACAGGTTTGCGGCCTCGCCCAGCTTGCCCGGCGCCGACAAGATGCTCGCTCCCATGACCTCGAGCGCGTCCGAGTCAACTGACGACCGCCTTGACGAACCAGGTGAGAAATTGTTGTTCGTCGTCGACGTCGTGGCAGTGGCATTGGAAGCCAAATTGGACGCGTTCATCTGGAGGTTGCTCCTCGTCAGAGCAGGTCGGTTCACCGACGGCGGCAGTTCAAGCACTGCATCTACGTCTTCGTCGGACGTGTCCAAGTCACTCGAAGGTGTCTCACTGCTATCCCGCTTCTCCTCATCATCATTCTCGTCCTCTTCCTCACCATCAGCAGCAGCAGCAGCCGCCTTCTTGCTACCCTGTCTGATCTTGCGCTGCCGTTCCCTCTCACGTCTCTGCTGTCGCTCCTGCATCGTCCGAGGATGCGCAATCCGCCAACACCTCCTGCACTTGAACGCATTCTCGCCCTCCAACAGCTCCACTTTGGTAAACTGGCACAGCGCACGGCCCAATCCCGTCTCAAACTCGCTCGCAATGACTTCGGAAGATGTGGGTGGGTGTGAGTGTGCTCCGCCTGCTTCTCCTGCCCCACCGCTTTCCGTGTGATGGGGAGGATTGGGGCTGCTTCCGTTCATGCGGTGCAACAATGCCGCTGCAGCAGACGGCGATTTGACGCGCTGCAGCACCTCGGGAGCCTCGCCGGCCTTCTCCGGCGTCCCATCGACGGGCGATTCAGCTACTGCCGTCAAAGGAGCAGTCCGATCGTTGTTTGCGCTGCTGCTCTCTTCGGACGGAGGGCAGACGTCAGCCAGGATCTTGGCCAGATATTGAGCCTGTCTCGAAGGACCACGTCCACGCCCTCGTTGATGTTGGCCCAAGCGGCCCACTTTCCCGCCGCCGGTGTGGTGAGAATGAGCACCGATCTTATTCGTATGCATAGACGCGCGTGTGGCTCCCAACACGGCAGGGGAAGTCTGCGTTGAGCTCGGAGGCGTAAAGCTACTAGACGGCGGTGCTTTAGTTCTGGAAAGCAGAGAAGCCATCGGACTGTTGACAGACGTCGATGAATTGGTGCTGAGCGACATGCCCGAGATGCCTTCCTCGATGGCAGACAGCGCAGCAGGGACTGACGCTGACGTATGGAGCGCGTGGGTTTGCGGTGCTGGTGCTACGCTGGAGCCGCTTGCAGGAGGGCCCGATTGGGCCGGGAGTACGTACGCGTTTGCAGGGGGTGGAGCAAGGTGACCTTGATCGGCCGGAGCGACTGAGGCAGGCCGCGACAGATGATCTTTCGCAGCGAACGCCGCAGCACGGCTTGGACTGGCGCTTCGACTTCGGAAGTCTGGACTGCTGCTGTCGAATGCAGACAGTGCCATCGAGTTTGAGGACGGAGCAGGGGATTTGGAGCTGGACCGCGCAGATTTCCAAAAGCTGAAGATCGCCGGTGAGACGGAGGGCTGAGGAGGGTGTGGGTGTGGATTGGGATGCATGTTCACAAGCGCAGGAGCAGGGTCTGCATCGGAAGAAATTGAGCCAGGCGAAATAGGATGGACGTTCATGGACGCGACGGCGCGTTCCAAGCCCTCCACCACGTCTCCAGATCCGCCGCTTCCGGTGGTAGCATGCAGCGGCGGACTGCCAGGCATCGCTTCAGTGTGACCAGAGAGGGAGGCAGACACCACGCTCTCTTTACTCGACTTGGACATCTGGCCCAACGATTTGCGAATGCTGCTCGCTCGGAAGATGGACTTGCTCCCTGCGGCGCCCGTGGAAATGTTCCCATTCTTGCCTTTGTCCTCGCCCGCACTCGATTCCGCACCGGTGATGCCCCCGATCGAAGCCCTGCGCTCTTTCTTTTGCTTTTTGGCCTCTTCCGCCTTGAGCCGTCTGCGCTCCATCAGACCTGCCGCGGCCGCTGGCGACGCGTCGTTTTCGCTCACTTCCGTCTCGCTCATGGCGGCGACGGAGCCGCGTCGCCGCTTTTCGATGTGCATTCCCGCGTCATCGCCTTCATCGTGAGCGAGTTGGGCTTTGGCAATCAGTGCGCGTGCGTCATTCGCGCTAGAGCTTGCGCCTGAGGAGGTCCCTGCCCGGCGCCAGAGCTCTGCCATGCTTCGTATTCGGTCCCTCTTAGTAGCAGTCGGTCAAGATTTGAGATATCGGGTCAGCGACACCCCTCCGAGCCTCGACATCAACACTGGGCAAAGACTCACTTTTCTCGATTTGTCAGAGACTTTGGAGCCTGACTCGTCCCTGAGTGGTAGACTAATGTCGTAGAAATCCTCGTAGGTGTGCCTGATGTTCCGACAGCTCTCGCAGACAATGATCGAGGCCAGCTGGCCTCCAAAGACGACATCTATCAGTGGTCGATACTCGAGCTCCTTCTTCTTCTGATCCGTGGGTGGTGTTGGAAATGCTTCCTTTTGCAAACGACCGCTTCTGGACTGATTATCTCCGGCATGAGGGACGGTGGGAGTAGAGAGGTTAATAGGCCTTGGATGGGTTGGCGTCGACTGTGCGGATGGCGAGAAGGACTTGTGGAAGGGGAACGAAGTTGGTTTGTGATTTGCCATCGGTGTCAGCTCTCCCGAACCGGCGAGCGGGTGAGGGCCGAGCAAGACGGGCGTGTCTGAATCGGATAAGTCGTCACCGTCGTCGCTAACAAGGTGCTCTGTTCGCAGATGCGCAGGGATGGGGCTTGGTCTGACGAGCCTGGGTGTCGGACGATCAGATTGTTCTGGCAGGGACGCCGATGGGGCTGATGACAAGGATGAAGACGATGTGGTGGACGTTGATGAGGCAGGTCCGCCTTGAGATGAAGTTGTAGACTGCTCTGAGGAGGAGGACGCCTCGTTGCTCATAGTTGGTGCCTGTACTTGAGAAGTTGAAGCAGCCGCTTCTGTTGCTCCTGCCGATGGACCAGCTTTTTGAGTCGTCTCAGCGTCGGTCCTTGATGGATCCTGCTTTCCCTCTTGCGCTGCCTCCGCGTCCACTTTGCTGATCCTCTTGATCATGTCCACTTCCTCCATGCGACAAGCATCGAGCAAGTGTCGAAGCAGCTCGTGAGCATCCTGTTGGGCAAAGTCTCCGTACTGGTCAAACTTGCGTGTGAGCGCATTGAGGAGCGGTCTTGGATTGAGGGCATTGGCACTGGCGGAGCTCTTCTTGCGGGAGGACGTCACAGAGCTGGTCGAAGCCGAGGCTGATAGGGGTGGTCGGTGAGAGTACGCGCGGGAGAGATGGGTGCGGAGAGCGTCGGAGAGGGGAGCTTCGCGAGTGCCGATCGGGATGTCTGGCATGATGAAACCCGAGTCGCGTGCTTTGGCTTTGCCCTTGACGGCCGCTCTCCTTCGCCTTCTCTGAATACATGCCTCTGGTGAATCGTCGCCATTGTCATCATCGTCGCCGGCCGAGTCGTCTTCTTCGTGATCGGTCCAGTCTGAGGTTGTTCCCGACGAGTTTGGATTGGGGGAGCGTTGATGTTTCTGCTGGTACCATTGGTGTTCTAAGAGCTCCTGAAGCGGGACGGTGACGGCTGCGGCTTGGAGGACCGAGTTGAGGAAGCAAGTGTTTCCGAGGTTGATGTTTCCTGCATGTCCGCTGATGTCAAGGTCCTTTGCATTGGCTGCTCCCGATGACGAGCGCTTGTTGTTGGTGGAGGATGCTCGTCCGATCCCAGCAGATGCGCGACCTTTGCCCTTGAGCTTTGTCGGTGAGGAGGAGGAGGAGACGAGGGGCGATGTCGCCGCTCTTTGTTTGCCCATGGGGTTTGGGTCAGGAGTGAGGTGATGTTCCCCCCTCACCTCGCTGCTGAGTACTGAGTGCTGAGTGTTTGCCTGTTGGAGCTTTACAGTACACTGGACCTTGTTAGCTAGGAGGAGCCGGTTGAGGATATTGTGCTGTGCGCTATGCTCAGATGGCGGAGATCGTTACGCAATGGCAGCAGCAGCAGCATTCAGGCACAGCACGACACAGGTACGAGTACGAGTACAAGTACTCGTCACAGCTCGCTCTCCCAACAGAGATGACCGAGCGTCGAGCTGCGCAAGGCACACTGACAAGATGGCGGCGCAAGCTGAGCATGACATGATCTCCCACTCGAGTTACATGGGCAGGGAGTCTCTCTGTCGGTGTGCATCGACGCTCCGCTTATCGACGACGATTCCTCAAGAGGAGGAGAGAGAGGACACGTTCTGTTTAGAACTTTGTACAGAAGCAACCCGACTCCCGAACCTCTCCCGAACCTAGCAGGCACAGCACAGCGATCCCGGGAGTGCATCTTTGTAGATTCAGCCAAGAGGGCGAACAAGGACAGCCTTGTCATCGGGTTGATCGCGGTCCATAACAATACATGGATGCCATGTGCACTCTGGCGCCCGACGTGTATGAGAAAGACAAGGGTATGAAGTAATACTCCTCAACTCTTCGCAGCCGCCGCACCTCCATCCTCCTTCTCCTCCTCCTCCTGCTGCTCGTCATCATCGTCATCATCATCCCCTTCCTGCTCCACTCGGTCTCGCAGCTGCGTGAGCAAGCTCCTCTGCACCTTTTGCTCATTCGCACTCCCCTCTGCATCATCCCCTTCATCATCCTCGTCCCCTCCTCCCCTTCCTCCTCCACCCACGCCTCCATCCCGACTGCCTCCTGCCCCACTGTCACCATCTCCTCCTCCTCCACCGGCCACCCGATTCTCCAGCTCGAGCTTGCGTTGGCCCAGACGGAGAATGTCCTCGTCAATGGTGCCCTTCGAGATCAGTCGTACCACATGGACTTCCTTCGTCTGTCCAATCCGGTACGCCCGGTCAGCCGCCTGCTTGTCGTTCTGAGGATTGAACTGGGATGAAAACAAAAAAGGAGGATTCGTGGAAACGGTCAGCAAAGACTCACTTCCCCAAAAAAAGCAAAGCAAAGCAAGACGCACTCCTCGCTGAGAAGGAACACCACACTCACATCCTGATCAAATAGAATCACCCAGTTCGCAGCGACCAGGTTTATGCCCAACCCACCCGCCTTGGTCGACAACAAGAAGACATCAATCTCCTTGTCATTCGTAAACTGGTCCACCAGCACCTGCCGATCGCCCACCTCCGTCTGGCCCGTGAAGCCGACAAACTTGATCCCCATAATGTCCAGGCACACACACAGGATGTCGAGCACCGTCGTAAACTGGCTGAATATGATCGCACGATCGCCTTTCGCCTTGATCTCGTTCAACACGCGCTGGAGCACCTTGATCTTGCCCGAGTTCATCCACTCGTGGTTCGGCAGCACGTGCTTGCGCGTGTACTGATTCACACAGACGAACAGAGCGATAGAACTTCAATGTCAGCCGACTCGGCTCAACCAAAAAGACAAGACACTCTTTCACCAAGATCAGGAAAAAGGGGAGAGATTTACTCACTGGCCACGCATTCGCAGTGAATGACAATTGCGCATCCGAATTGATCGCAAAGTCCTCCTTCACATGCTCCAAATTCTCAAGCGCATTGTCCGGCTCTTGGATGTAGTCCTTTGCAAGCGCCGCAATCTTGGCCTCTGTGAAAATCGTCCGGAACAGTAGCGGGTGGTTCGCCGCCTTCCGCAGGTCCATCAGCACGTGCGAGGACGTGCTCGTCTTGTTCCGCTTGATCGCCGCCGCTGCCGAGCGGGTCTGGGTCGCAGTTTCTTGTTCGAGCAGGGCAGTCCGGGTTCGAGAGAGGGCTTGGCTGTACAGCTTTTTCTGCACACGCGTCATGTCGCAATATTCGATCCGCTCCGTCTTGCTCAACAACTCGGTCAGGACCTGTGAATGGGGGATCAGAAGCAATGAGCCGTTTGCAGTCGATATTTGCATCCCAAGTTGGGTACAGACTTACCTTGTCCTTCCGCCTTCTCAGCACAAACGGCTGCATCATCTTCTTCGCCCGCACGATTCTCTGTTGAGACAGCTCATTCTTCTGAGCGCTCGACTTGACCTTGAAGATCGCCGAGAGAGCCTCCTCCGCAGAGGAGAAATACGTCGGCATAATAAAGTTGAGCAGGGACTATCAAGGCAGCCATTCAGCATCTCCGTAATAGACGCATAATTGAGAGACGGCATACACTCACCACTAGTTCTTGTAGATTATTCTGCAGAGGTGTCCCCGTCAGGAGCAATCTCCACCGTGCCCTGATTCTCATCAGCTTCTCGTACTTTTGCGACTTGCGACTTTTCAGCACATGGCCCTCGTCAAATACACAACACTAGAGGTGAGCCAGAATCAACCAGTCAGCAAAAGGGTCATAACCGAGTCCAATCTTATAAAGCCCTTCCCAAGTTGGTTGGCTGAGCCTCATAGATGAAGGCTTCGGAGGGTACTCACATCAAAGCCCTTCTTCCTCAAGAAAGCATGATCGTTCGGCCCGCCCGCAGCCGTATCATACGTGCACAGCATGATATCAAAATCATTGCTCTCCCTCAGATCCAGCCTCAACAGCTCCCTCTCCCTCTGGTTGCCCCAGTACCGCACCACTGTCAGATCCGGCGCAAACGTCTGAAACTCGCGCGACCAATTCTCCAGTACCGACGAGGGTACCACGACCAGGTGTGGGCCTTGAGCGCCGAGCGACTTGATGTGTGCAAAGAAGGAGATCACTTGGACCGTCTTGCCTAGACCCTGGGGGTTGTTGAGGAACGGGTTGATGGATCAGTCAGCGTTTTCTGCCCATGTTTCGCTACGTTGGCGCGATGCTCACCATTTCATCTGCAAGGATGCACGACTGGAAGAAAAGGACGCGCCGGAGAGGAATGCCTGGTTCAGCCACATGCATCGCAGAACAGACGCGTGGCATGAGGTACTCACCAGCTTGCGCTCGTACAGCAAACTTAACCAGTTCAAGCCCGCCAGCTGGTAGTTTTTCAACACGACTCCAGGCGCCAGACTTGCCGGCTGTTCGCTCATCCACGCCTTGCGCTTGCCCTCCGCAACCGCCGATCTAGGCGCTGCTGCTGCCGCCGCCGCCGCCTCGTCTGCTGGCAGAGGCTTACTCGTCGAAAGCGCAAGAGGACTGCTCGCAGCCGTGACCGTCTTGCTCGTCGATGCTTCCCCTCCAGCATTCGACAGCGCCGGCGTCCCCGCTCTCGAACCCGTCCGACTTCCCGATGATCCTCCTCCACCACCACCACTAGCCCCCACGCCCAAAAATTCCGAATCCCAATCCGCCATCGCATCGCCCAACATCCTCCCCACCTTTTCACACTTGGCCAGGATCGCATCCACCTCAAAATAGCCCGCCATGAGCTCCACACAGTTATGGAACAGCCTCGGCGTCACTCCTTTGACCCTCTTATCGCCCAAGCGCGTGTTTACGTCTTGGACGCTCGCAAAGGGCCGGAGCGCGACGATCCCGCTCGCCTGGGCCGCATTGCATCCAATGGTGTCCATCAGCGCCGTCTCGTCACACGAGTTGAACCAGTTGAGCGCAGTTTGCTCCTGCTTGGCTTCGCGCTCCGCTTCGTCCATCCCGCTCCCGCCATCATCGTCTTCATCCTCCTCGGCGGCGGCGGCGGCGGCTTCTTCAAGTTTGCGACGCGCCTTGGCTTGTTTTGCTCTTGCCCGCTCGGCTTCTTCGGCTGCACGACGAGCTTGGAGCGCGATCATGGCGGGGGTCATCACTTTGCCGTTGGGCAGAGACGGAGCGCTGGGAACAGCGCGCGGAATCCCATTACTTGCACTCGGATCCTTTCGCAGCGAAGACGGAACAATGGGCGGAGTGAGCAACTCGTCGTCTCCCACACTCGACGACGAGCTCGAAGATTGTGAGAAATCGCGATGACGACCCGCCGCCGCAAGCTCCTGCATCGCCGAGGCGCGCACTTCCGGCGCAATGTCCTCCGCTCGGATCTGTGTCACTGACGGCACCCGCGCCATTCCATTCGCGCCTTCCTTTTTCGCTCCGCCGAGCATGATGGCGCCGCGGGGAATTGGTCTTTTGGCAGGTTTGGACGTGGACGTGGACGCGGCCGCCAGGAGTGCTGGGGGAGGCGCAAAGGGGGAGGCAGCAGCTTTCGAACTTCCTACGGCCGCAGATGCTGAATGGACGCCGTTCATCCCAGCACCGGCCCTGCCGCCAAGTCCATTCGTAGGAGGCAAGATCTTTACAGGTGCCTCCTTGGGCCGATCTGGAGGAGTGCTGTCGAGCCACAACATCGCGGCGGTGACGTTCCAATCCGATTTGGTAAGCGCCATTATACACTGTTCGAGGGATCGGCCCGGATAGAGCGACTGGAGCCGTCGTGCGCGGGTCCGTTCCACTTCTGGATCTACGCCTGATTTGGACTGCGGGGCGGAAGAAGAGGAGGCAGGCTCGCCCTTGGCTGCGGCAAATGCGTCGGCGAGACTAGGTTCTGCTTGTGGGAAGTCGTTCGTGGTTGAGGCTGAAGGGGCAGGGGAAGGGGAAGGAGCCTTGACGATAGCTTTTGGAGCAATCGCTGCAGATGATGATGATGAAGAAGAAGCCGCTGGTTTTACTTCATTCAATGTCGACGCTTCTACTGGAGCTGTCCCTGTGGACGGAGCGTGAGCAGGTTTTGGTGAGCTCTCGTTGGCGACCGCAGGGGTGGTAAGGAATGCATCTCCATCTTCGCTCCCTTCCGCATCGGCATCAGAGAGGGAGCTGAGCGATGACCCGTCGCTGTCCACATCCATGTCATCATCTCCCGCTCCTGCCCCATCGGCAGAGTCCTGCTTCCGCCGTTTGCCCGTTGCCGAGGCATTCCCCTCGGCGGAGGCTTTCCTCTTCCGTTGGGCCTTGGACGCAGTTTCTGAGCCAGAATCGTCCTGATCACGCCGCCCAGCAGAGGTGGAAGCTTGGGAGTGGGAGTGCGCAGCGGGTGGAGTTGGAGTTGGAGGCGAAGGCGGGGTGGGTACAGGCGGAGCTGGTGAGTTTTTCCTCGAATTGTTGGCCGAGTCTCTGGCAATCTTGGCAGCTCTGATTTGAGCTAGCTGGGAGGCTCTGATTTCCTTTGCGCTGAGCTGGGACTGAGGGGGCTGTGCTGGGGAGGAAGGTGGAGGCGAGCTGGAGATGGAAGGTGGTGAGGAGGGAGGCTGATAGGTGTTGATGTTGGTGCTGGTGGTGTTGGAGATGATGTCTGGAATCGAGGGCGAGGAGAAGGAGGGTACGAAATCGGCATCCTTCTTTCGTTGCTTCTCCTCGTCTGTTCGATCCGATGCTGAGTCGTCGACGTCGGCTTGGTCATCAAGGGAGTAGTCTGCATCAACGTCATCGTCATCCTCATCGTCATTGGTTGCGCGTCGAGATTGTGCTGGGTGCTGGATCATGGCGTGCAAGGAGGTGATGGTCAGTGGTCTTGAGAAGGTGGGATCGTCGGCTGGCGATGTGAGGGCAGGTGAGGAGAATGCAGCATTTGATCCAGCGGCAGCTGTTCCTGCCTGTCTGCTTGGTGTTGAGGGCATGGTGCTTGAAGCAGGGAGGCTGAGTGTGCTCCTGCTCCTGCCCTGCTGTGTTGATGGATGTTGGTTACTAGTAGTTGTTGGTGGACGAATGCTCAGATCCGGGAAATGGACGCGGCTCGAGCTCAACCGTCTCTGCTCATCAACGCGGCTTGCACACGGCTGCTTCATAACTTGCCTCTCTCTCTCTGTCTCTCTCTCTCGGCTCCCTTCTCAGCAGCCGACGCCCACCTGTGTCGCAGGCTCTGCATCGAGCGTTGACATCAGTCAAATCACAGCAGCAGAAGCGTCTCAAGAACATTGGATCGAGGCACACACTCTGCCAATAAAGGCAAGACAAGAAGCAACCTGTCTGCGCAGCCTTTGTTGTCCGTGGGAACCTCAGCCCGTCCTCCGTCTTCTTCTCATGCTGATCCAAGGACAAAAAGGAAGATCGATCCATGCATCTGACTTGCGGCGTGATGGATGACAAGGGGAACGAAGCCTCTCGGCCGGTACTTTGCCATCTCGATTCGAACAAGTTGCATTGGGAGAAGGAGAAGGGGAAGGGAGAGGGCGAGGCAGCAACCAGAGGAAACAAGATCGGAAGGCTGGACAGAAGGGAGACGAGAGGGAAAGGGGAAGAAGAATAACGTGGTGCTTGGAGTCATGGGCAAGTTCTTTTCTTGTTGTTGATACACAAACATTCTGCGAGAGGACAAGAACGCCTGCTGAGAAGAACAGGGAAAAGACTGAAAAAGAAAGGGGGGAAACCGGGACAAGGAAGGGGAGGAACAGACACCCTTCGCAGAAATGAAAACTGGAATGGAAAGGACACACACGAGTCCCGCCGCGAAAAATTCCGAATGCGGGAGGGGTGGGGCCGGGCCCGCTTCAGTACGGCCGCCCCGGTCCAAAGCCAAACCCAGGTGGGAACCCTCCCGGCTGCTGCCCTTGCTGTTGCTGTTGCTGTTGCTGTTGCTGCTGCTGCTGTTGATGCTGCTGGAGCAGATGGGACAGACCCTGAGGCAGTTGAGGCGGCGGACCAGGCGGAGGCGGTCCTCCCACTCCAGGCAGAGGAGCCAGGCCGCCAGAGAACGAGCCGTGCTGTTGATGGTGCGGGTGGTGCGGATGATGGTGATGGTGATGTTGATGAGGAGGTAGATGGCCCGCCGCTGCAGCCGCCGCCGCTGCCTGTTGTTGAAGCAGTTGCAGGTGATGTTGGATATGATGAGGAGGCGGCGGTGGAACTCCGTGTTGTTGTTGTTGTTGCTGCTGTTGCTGTTGCTGAAGGTGCAACTGGTGCAGATGAAGCGGCGACTGGGGAGAACCCTGTTGCCCCTGATGGTGTTGCTGGTGGAACTGGTGCAGAGGCGAATGAGGAGGCGGACCTTGAGAGTGGGTCGGCAACCCGGGCGACACTCCGCCTCCAGGAGTGGAGACGGAAGGACTTGGTTGCTGTCCTAGTCCAAACGGCAAGCCATTTCCCATCGGAGGACGTGCGCCCAACATCATCATTCCTGGAGGAGGCAAGTGCGGAGGAGGCGAGCCAATCGGATGTCCTCCGGGGTTGCTGCCCGGAGCAGGCGGCCCTGTCCGGTTGTTCGACCCTCCTTGCTCACCATCACCCCTTCCAATTCCCATGCCCGCGAACAACGAAGCGAGCGGAGGAAGCGAGCCTCCACCACCGTTGTGTTGATTCCCAACGCCTTCTAAATTCGGCGTCGACGCAGATTGGAGCCCATGTCCAGCCCCACGGCTCAACGAACCTCCAGGCGAAGACGGCGCGCCGCCATTGTTCGAAGCAGCAGACGCAAGCTGTTGTTGCAAGAATGGCGAGATCGGAGACCGGACCGATCCACCCGGACCAGGACTGGGCCCACCGCCACCACCGCCCAATCCGCCAAGCGCGCCGAGCGCTCCAAGTCCTCCCGCTCCACCACCTCCGCCGCCAGACAGCATCGCCATAATCTTCTGCATGCTCGCCAAATCAGCCGCGCTAGGGCTTCGACCAGCCTCAGGCCGTTGTTGCTGTTGCCCTTGCTGCTGCTGCTGCTGCTGCTGCTGCTGCTGCTGCTGAAGGATCCCACCAAGACCGGGGGGTGGCGCACTCATTCCTCCGCCTTGCTCACCATTTCCCGATTGTTGAGGAGGGAGCGGAGAAGGTATTCCAAAGCCGGGCGTGCTGGCTCCGGGCGTGTTGCTCCCACCACCACCACCTCCAACGAGTTGCCGGAGCAGATCCGAAGGGGACTGAAGCCCAGCTGGTCCACCTTGCTGGCCTTGAAGCGCTTGCAGTTGAAGCGGCGGCGGGGGCGGCGCCTGCCCTTGTTGCTGTTGCTGCTGCTGTTGAGGACCAGGAGCCGTGGTCGGAGTCTGCAGAGGCGTCGCACCAGCGCCGCTGGCTCCACGTGCTGCAGCTACATCGACATCAGAAACACTCTTGGAAGGCGACATCCCAGGGCGAGGTTTGCCATCGAAAAATTTGGCGAACCGACTCGAGCGACTGGGCGCTTCCATCACCCCGCTTGCACCAGACTTGACAGCCGACGACGATTGCTGGCTCTGCGTTGCTGGAGAAGCAGGCGAGGCAGTTGTAGATGAGGAAAGCTCCAGGCTTGAGAGTTCCGTGGTGGGCGTGGACACAGCGTTGCTGGACAGGCCAGGAGGACGTGATAGCGCGCCGCCAGCCGTCTTTTCGCGTTGCTGAGTGGGCTTGGTCAGGCCAGGCGGTGCAGAAGGCGTGCCTTCCAGGGAGTCTTTCAGTGCAGCCGAGTCTTCTCCACCGGCGGCATCGTCACCACCACTGATCCCAGCGCTGCGCTCACGTTCCAAACGCTCCTTTTCGCGCATCTCCGCCTTGAAAGCCTGGATAGGATCAAACGCACCCGCGCCGGATCCATCTCCACCTCGTCCAGCAGAGGAAAAGGCTGCAAACGGACCACTTTCCCGATCGCCTCTGCTCTCCTTGTCTCCACGATCCCAGGGATCACTTCGATCCCGATCGCCTCGTTGACCGCGTGACGAGGACGAGTCCATGTTGAACTTGCTCCTCTGCGGCGGAGCGCTCGTGGGCGATTCCAAGGCAGAATGCTGTCGGTCTCCTCCTCGGCGTTCATTACCGAAGAAGCCGCCATCTTTGTTCGAGCCGCCGAGCTCCGCGCCGTCGGGGCGCGGCCGTGTATGCCACCGTCGCCAGCTCTCAAAAGATCGATCTTCTGGGCCGTCCCGCTCGTAGGATGAAGGTGCTCCGCCCGCATTGCTGCTGCTGTTCCCCTTGTATCCGTCCTTGTTCTCCTTATTGTGCAAAGCGCGGTCGCCGCCTCGACCGTCCTCTTTGTTGTACGAGCTGCCGTAGCCTGAGAGTTTGCCTCCAGAAGTATTGTTGGCGTCGTCGTGTGTATCTCTGCTGCGGTTGGACTGCTGTGGTTGTTGCTGCTGCTGTAGTCCACCTTGTTGTGCGTTCGGATGGAACCGTGCTGCAGCGGAGAAAGGCTTCCATTCTCTGCATGCGCACCGGGAAAATGCGGGAATTGTCAGCATCGGCACTGAGCTGTAGCTGCGCTCCGGACACGGATCCAGCATAACTCACCCGTACCAATCAGACAAGGGTAGCATAGAGGAAGGTTTCAAGATAAGAGGCGACCGAGAGAGGTGAAGTAAGAGAGCTTCCGAGTAGATGACTCGAGGCATGTCAGGGTTCCTTGGTGCAGAAGTCGAGGATGTAGAAGGTGGAGTGGGTGTAGTGGAGGGAGCTGGCACCGTGGAGGAAAGCGCTTCGATGACCTCGAGCGATGTCTGCGGCTTGGATGGCAGTGAGAATGAGCCTGTTGGTTGGTGATGGCCCGACTTTGCGCCGCCGGATGCGAGCTTGTGGTGCGGTAGTGATGGACTTGGGCCTCGTTGTCGGTTGGACCCTGCGCCTTCGCGAGGTGATGCTACTAATCTTGAGTTGGACGGTGACGATGGAGCTTGTCGGGCTGTCCCACCGGATGATGTCTGTTGTTGTTGATTCGATGACCTTGGGGGAGTGCGAAGCCCTGGAGGTCGTGCGAGACCTGGAGGCGGTCCACTTGCTGTTGCTGTATGTTGATGGAGAAGAGGTGTCAGACATTACGATGCATCTGAATCAAAGCATCTGCTGACAGTGTGTTTGCTCACTAGAGATAGCCATGATCTGTGTAGGTGGTTGGGAGGGGGAGAAAAGGTCCGCCCGGGTTCGTATGCTATCTGATCAGGATGTGCTCTGCTGAAGGTGGAAAGAAGAAGCTGCGGACACCGGCTGCGACAGGGCAGATGGATGGGCGATGGAACGCGGCCTTGGTGAGGAAGACCCACAATGTGCCTATGTGTGTGCAGTTGAGGGAAGCGGGATGCGGCTTTCCCCAGCTTCGACGGACGGAAAGCGAGCTGGAAGGGAAAGCGATGAGAGCCATCCCTCTCTCTCTCTCTCTCTCTCTCGGCCGAGACATTTCCAGCACAGACCACCCACTCTAAATCACGTGGTCACAATCCCTTACAATGGGACGCGCGACTCGAATGGCTCAGCTCCATGATCAAGAAGCAGCAGCAGCAGCAGCAACTCCCAAAGCTTCCCGCAAAGCTCGCCTTTGACCACCCTCAACCCCCTCTCCCAAGCAGCAAGGATGGCATCGCAAGGCACAGGCTACGACCTTTCCGCGTCGACCTTCTCCCCGGACGGCAAAGTTTTCCAAGTAGAGTACGCAGCCCGATGCGCAGACAGCGCCGGTACCGCGCTCGGACTCCGATGTAAAGACGGAGTCGTCCTCGCCGTCGAGAAACTGGTCACCTCCAAGCTTCTCGTGCCGGGGGCGAACAGGCGCATCTTTGCCGCGGACCGACACTTGGCCCTGGCCACCGCCGGCCTGACGGCTGATGGGAAACACATTGCCGGACGGGCGAGAGACGAGGCGAGCAATTTCAAGGACTCGTACCGGTACCCTTCCCCCGTCAAGGCCCTGGCTGACCGACTGGGCCTTTACATGCACGCATACACTCTGTACTCCTCCGTCCGGCCATTTGGCGTATCTGCCATCCTCGCCGGTGTGGACCAGGACGGACCAGCGCTGTACATGCTCGAGACCTCGGGCGTCTTCTGGGGATACCGCGGCACAGCCATCGGCAAGGGCAGACAACTGGCACGGACAGAGATTGAGAAGCTTGACCTGGACAACTTGACATGTGAGGAGGCGATCCAACATGCGGCCAATATCATCTACAAGGTGCACGATGACGCCAAGGACAAGGACTTTGAGCTCGAGCTTTCCTGGATCTGCCCTCAATCGAACAATGTTATCCAACCAGTACCCAAAGATCTTCTCGCGGTCAGTCTGCGCATTCCGTGTTTTGCGTCGAAATGCTAGAGCACTACAGTCACTGACTCTTTCATCCACCTCTGTTTCCCCTCCCCCAACAGCAAGTATCAAGCAGAGCGAAAGCAGCACTCGACGACGAGATGGAGGACTGAGGCGCTCAAGGCGCGTTCCAACGTCCTTCCTCGTCTGCCCCTTCCATCATTGTACTTTCCATCCCCTCACGCAGCGCGCAACCAAGAACAGTCCCAGCTTCATCCACCTTGAGCGAATCAGACCGATGGGCAAAGACGTTTGGCAGAAGTGGTGTTTGATATTGATTAGTGGGTTGCGACAATGACAGGACAGGACAGGTGTATGGAATATCTACGACAGCGACGATGACTGGAGGGGCTTGCGGTTAGATGATTACGAGACTGGGTGCATAAAGCATGATACATATGGCGATGTGTGGTGGAGAATGAAGTTGAGGATGCGATGAAAGGTGCGACGGTGGGAAGGATTGTTTCGATACAGACACTTCGCATGGACCGGCCTTCCTCACGCAGCGGGCGTGATGACCTCGGGCGATATTGTCGAAGTCTCTCGTTCCGCCGGCACGATGATTTCCTTTGCTGTCAGCCGAAGCGTCAGTTCGTATATCGAGAACATGACAATCGCATTCTGTGAGATGCCGCGCGAGCACATCATTCAAAAAGGTCAGCGCTGCTTCCCAAGAATGCAGAACATAGAAGATAGAGCCGAACTCACAGGGACGACTCGGAGCAAGTGAGCTGACAAGCCTCCGTACAGCGCGGCCGCGCCCTCTTCTCGCAGCACCACCTTGAATGTCGACGCGAGACCTGTGTACTTGTGAGGCTGACCGGGCTCAGGAACCTGTCTCATCCTTGTCCGCAGGACCTGGTGACAAGGAAGGAAGCGTGCAAGAAGTGTTTAGGCGGCGGATGTTCTCCAGAACTGGGCTTGCGGAGCTCACCTCGTGTGGATATGTTATTAGACTGGCAACGAGCTTGGCGGTGCCAGCTGCGCCGACCGTTCCGAACCATCTCCCTATCGGCCCAGGCTCCTTCCTCTCCCCTATCCTTCCTATTCTGTGTGAATCTCCCTTGGCCACAGACCCAATGCCGTTCCACCTCTTGAGCTCCTCATAAAGCGCCCACTGGATCGTGCCCTCAGCGACACCGAGCATGGAAGCTGAAAGACCCTTGTACAAGCCCCGTATTCCTTCCTCACTGATGATTCTCATCGTCAGTTGGAACGAATTGAGCGGTCTCGTACTCTTAATGCTGCCGTTCCCTCCTGTTGCCGCCTGAGACGCGGCATCATTGCCCGCCTTTGTAGCCAGTTGCAACCTCGTCTTGACGACCCAAATCGGGTTGGTGGCAGTCGCTGTGACAACGCCTGCGATTGCAGCTGCCGAGAGATGAACGATGGGGGTTTCCTTGCCCGAGTTGAAGTTGTCGGCTAGCCAGGTCTTGCCGTTGCCGTAGGTGTAAAAGTTGATAGAGCGCGCTGGGATGACGCCTACGAGCGTTGGGCCCAAGCCTTTGAAGAGTGCGCGTGGACCTTCGATGACAGCTATTTGTCTAGACAAACCATACACACGGGATCAGAGGGGCGAAGCTGCGGGAGAAGGAGCGGTCACTGGGGCCTTAGACATGACTGACGTACCTGATGAGCTGACCAGTTTCTACGAAATGATACGCGAGTGTCCGTACTTGTCTCAGCAAGGAGCCCGGGGGGACTGGTCCTTTGAGCGAAGCAGCCGAGCCTGTTGACGAGGATATGCTGGGCTTCGCATACATGTCCGACTGTAGGCGTGTCTTTGCCAAGTCCAGAGGTGCAGTAATGATAGCTCCGCACATGCCTCCGATGCTGAGCAAGTGCAATGCAGTTTCCAAGCACCCACGACGAAGGGCAAAGGCAGACGTAGAGGCGCAAGCCACAAGCGAAAAGAGAAGGCAAGTAGCAAAAGACGACGATGAGGTGTATTCAGAATGATTGTTCCCTGCGCATACAGAACCCCAAGCTTGTGCAGCTTTGCGAAGAGTGAAGAATTGGCTCACCCTCCAGCAGCGAAATGGACCCAGCCTTTGGGCGGGACCAGCCTAGTGCTTTGCTGAGATGATGGCCCCGGATCCGGAGCTTGTATGGCCGTGGTCATGATGTGCTCGCGGTGATGATTGCTTGAGCAGCTGTTGAATTGCAGTAGTGCATTGGTTGCTCCGTCCAGCATTCTTCCATCGCTGGGGTTCCAACTTTTTTCGTGGCAGGCGAGTTTGGAAACCGTCGTTGCGCAACGATGACGGTGTTGGTCCACGCTCTCGGCCGAGTGAGCCCCAGGACATACTTCATGGTTGGCTGCCTGGAAAGAACCCTTTTGCCGCACTCGCTCTGGATTCAGCTTGGAAGCAGAGGACGGATTGCGTCAGTCAATTTGGGGTCGAGCTGGTACTTCAGTGTATGTAAATTGGACAGAAGGTCTGCTGTGCGATGCGATGGGACGCTGGAGGAAGTGAGCTAACGTCGCAATTGCGAAGACTTCCCGGCGGCACAGGCTCTAATTGAGTTAGCACATCCACTTCCTTCTCTCATCCCACTTTCCAACTGACAGGCTCTCTTGCTTCATTATTGGACTCACTCTGTTGCCTATGTATAGGTCAATATGGTTCGCTGGAATGTTCGGCCCAACGACGCTTGCCGCGCTGCATGCATTCATTGTGCTCTCAATCTCGTTCCATTGGCTGCGTCTGTCGACCTCTGATACGATCCTCATCCTCCTCGGCAGCTCAATCCGTAGGCAGTCTCGTTTGATCAGACGACCTGGTCCTACCAATTTACAGCCTCTATACAAGTGATGCACTCGCGCGAACTGACTGGTCATCTTCGCCTTATCAACACTGACCCCTTCCCTGCACAGCAATTACATTGGATTAGCTGACCACACCCCAATGCTTGCCCCATTATTGTTTTGATATTTCAGGGGGCCGAATTGAGAGGTGCACAGCCAGATGCAACGGCAGGCACCGGGTGAAAGGTTAAGGGTAATTGGAAGTACACCAACACGCGTGCAAGGACTACCTGCCCTCGTCTGCGGTGGCTCTGGCGTGCTCCTTCAAAAGAGCAAGAGCAAACGCGACAGCACCTTCACCAAAGTCCTCCTCCCTTCTCATCATTCACTCACAACTCACGCTCACTTCTGCAAAACTCGCGCTTTTCTTCTTCAAAACACAGGCATACACTCTCGCTCTCTCTCACACACACACACACAAACATGTCTCGATTTCTTCCCATCTCTCTGCAGGACAGAGAATCCGACTTTATCCCCACCGTCATCTCCAAAGCAAGCAGGCGACGCCACTCGCTCTGGCTCGTCCTCAACCTCCTCATCTGTCTCGGCTGTCTTTTGCTCTCCATCGTTCTCTTCTTCCTCGCCCCGGCCTTCGTCAAGGACCTCCTCCGCATCTCTACCGGCGGTGTCAGCTCGGCGCCATCACCTCGTCTACCCTTCATGCCCTTGGGCACGTCTTCCGATGCAGGAGCCTTGGCAAACATTGTCTCCTCGGAGCAAGCGGACCTCTCATCTCTCGCCAGCGATCTACTGCAAGTCTCTCCCGTTGCCATCCTGGACGAGGCCACCTTCAACGCATCAGCCGAAGTGAGCAAAGCATGCTTCCCTTGTCAGAATCCTTTCTGACATTTCTCTGACCATGACATGAAACTTCCAACCCACAGGCGGAATCTCTACTTCAAAATCTTGTGCAACAGAAGAATGCACACCCGACCTTCATCACGGCCGCCCACCGCCTCTCTTCTATCATGAAGTACGATCGAGTTGTGGTGATGCGGGCCGGAAGGATAGTCGAAGTGAGCTCGCCCGCGGAGCTGCTAGCCAAAAAGGGAGGCATCTTCGCCAACATGCCAAAATGACACCCGATCTTCTCAAGGCTTGATCGAGAAGGCGCAGCAGGAGAGTGAGGATCAGGGGTTGAGGAAAGGAACTCAGCGAAGGACAATTCCGTTTTCCCAAAAGTGTTTTTGTACCATATCTCGTCATTGGACGTTTCCTCTCGTTCTTTCCCCCATTGCCGCGTGACCAGCTCAGCCGGCCCACGCCCAGGAACAGCTTTCTGTCCGTGGGCAAAACGATGATTCACAAGGAAAAGACGCAAAATATGGTTCCGCAGAAATGAAACACAAAAGAGGAGACGGGTTACGGCGGAAAGGTTCAGTGCTGGGCGAGACGCCTAGAGCAGGAAGGTGGCGTGCGGGGGAGGAGGAGGAGGAGGAGGAGGAGGAGGAGGGAGGGGGGTTGTACGTTTTGGTTTTCATCTTTGTTTCTTGAACTTTTGCTGATGTTGGTCTTTTTGGAAGAACGAAAGGAAGAGGGGGGGCGGGAAAAGAAAGAAATCTATGATTCGGGAACAAAGCTGCGCCATGTCCTAACCTCGGACGGGATGCGGCCCTCCTCGTAGCCGTCCAGCGCTCCCTGGGGCATCTTGGCCTCCAGCGCCTCCACGAACAACAGCGCACACCTCGCCTCGTTGATCAGCGGTAACCCAAAGTCGACCGCATTTCGGCGGGCCACGTAGTCCTCGTCCACCGTCGAGCTGCCCCGGAACTTGGCCAGGTTGATCACAAACTGGATCTCGTACTCGTCGAAAACCTCGCGAAGCTTTCGCTTGTCCTTGACGGGGAACCAGATGCGCTTCGCAGTCACGTGGGGAATCTCGTTCAGGAAGGACTCAACCTCTGCATTCGAGCAATACAGCTTGAAACCGACTGTAGGAGCGGGAAATGGGAGAATGGTCAGCTTGGCGCCCTCCAGCTCTTGTCAGCTTCATCTTCCGTACTCACGGCCTGAGAGCTTCTTCGCGATTTCTGTGAATTGGGGCTTGGTCACGTCACCACCGAGCAAGACACCCTTGTTGGCCTCAGGTACTCGGAATCCAGTCGTAGATGCAATCGAAGCCCAGTATGCCTCGTACAAATCCTTGCCGAACGAAGCGACCTCACCGGTACTTGCCATCTCTGTAATATCCGGAGAGGAAGTGATCAGCCATCATGTCACGACGCACAACCCAGTCAAGAGCTTTTGTTGTGACACTTACCAACACCGAGGAAAGGATCAGCACCAGCCAGACGAGTCCATGAGAATTGGGGAACCTTGATCGCCACGTAGTCGCGCTCGACTTGCATCAGATCCATGGGCTCTGGTACGTCTTGGTCCACAATGGCGCACGTAGCAATGTCAATGAAGCTGGTTGGTGATGGAAGAGGAAAGGGTGTCTCGCATCAGCACCCGCGCGAAGGGGAAGTGGACCGGTATCTGAATGCTGGACTCACTTCTTGCCAAGGACCTTGCTGACGAAGGGGAAACTGCGACTGGCACGCAAGTTGCACTCAATCACCTTGAGCGGTGCCTCCGTCTCGCCCTCGCCCGGCGGCTTGCGAATGATCTGCATGTTGAAAGGTCCACTGATCTCAAACGCCTTGGCCACCTTCTGAGCAATCACCTTCAGGCGCGCCAGGTCGTTCGGGTCGAGCGAGAAGGGAGGGAGGACCAGGGTGGCGTCACCAGAGTGCACACCGGCGTTCTCGACGTGTTCTGAGACGGCGTGGACGATCAGTTTGCCCTTGTGTGCAACAGCATCGACATCAATCTCTTGAGCACCGTCAATGAACTGGCGCAACACGACTCGCAGGGTCAGCATGAATAGTTCCATGATCGTGGGAGATGGCACGAGACTTTGCTCACCTTGGTCATGACGACGGGGTAGTCCGAGTTGACCTCTGCAGCAGCAGTCAAGTGGTGCTCCAGCGTAGACTCGTCCCAAATCACATTCATCGCCGCACCACTGAGCACATAACTCGGTCGGACCAGGACGGGGTACTCGACCCGGTTCGCAAACTCCTTGGCCTTCTCCACCGTGGTAGCCTCGGCCCACTCGGGCTGATCGACGCCAATGCTGTCCAGGATGGACGAAAACTTGTGACGGTCCTCAGCCGAGTCAATCTTGAGCGGGTCTGTGCCCAGCACGTTGACGCCCGTCTCCTTCAGTCGGAGCGCAATGTTCTGCGGCAGCTGACCGCCCACAGACACAACCACACCCGTCGCGCCCTCGAGCTCGTAAATGTCCATCACACGCTCAAACCCGAGCTCTTCAAAGTAGAGGCGGTCAGCCTCGTCAAAGTCGGTGGAGACAGTCTCGGGGTTGTAGTTAACCATGATCGTCTTGTGGCCCATTCCGCGGATTCGGCGGGCGCATGTAACCGCACACCAATCGAACTCGACAGAGGATCCGATACGGTACACACCCGATCCCAACACCATCGTTCCCTTGTCGTCAAAGTCGACGTCGTGTGTCTGGGCGTTGTAAGTCGTGTAGAGGTAGTTGGTGTGGGCAGGGTACTCGGCCGCGACGGTGTCGATTCGCTTGACCCAGGGGGTGATTCCCAGCGCTTTCCTCGCCTGACGAACTTCAACCTCCTTTGCGCCCACCAGACCAGCAATCTGCTTATCCGAGAATCCGCGCTGCTTCGCGAGCAGCATCAGTTCGTGATCGACTGCGCTCAACGAGCCGAGCTCCTTCAGGTTGCGGTGGGTCTGGACAATGTTGTCGAGCTTGTACAGGAACCAGCGGTCGATGCGGGTCAGCTCGTGCAGTCGCTCCACGCTGTAGTTCTCCTTCAGCATCGCGTACGCGATCGCGAACAGACGGGTGTCCTCGGGCACGGACAGGGCACGGTCAAGATCCTTGGGTGCAATGTATGCGTCGAAACCATCGTATGCGGGCGCGACTTGTCGGATGGCCTTCTGGATCGACTCCTCAAAGGTGCGTCCGATGGCCATCACCTCACCGACAGACTTCATGGCCGAGCCCACCTCGCGGTTGACGTGTTGGAACTTGGACAGATCCCACTTGGGAATCTTGGTGACGATGTAGTCGAGCGAGGGCTCGAAGCAGGCTGTGGTCGTCTTGGTAACCGCGTTTGGCAGCTCGGGGAGGGTGTATCCCAGAGCGAGCTTGGCGGCAGTGTAGGCGAGCGGGTAGCCAGTCGCTTTCGACGCGAGCGCGGAGGAACGACTGAGACGGGGATTAACCTCAATGACGCGGTACTCGCGGCTGTCGGGGCTGAGGGCGTATTGGATGTTGCACTCTCCGACGATGCCCAAATGCCTGATGACTTTGAGCGCAGCGGTTCGGAGCATGTGATAATTGTCGTCCGAGAGGGTTTGAGATGGCGCGACGACAATGGAGTCACCAGTGTGGATACCAAGAGGATCAAAGTTCTCCATGTTACAACAGATAAGCGCGTTCTGCAATTGATAGCATCTCAGTACGCGTTCTACACTCGTGCATCGTCTTCTGAGGGTGAGACTTACATCTTCTTGATCCCTAAGAACTTCGTATTCGCTCTCCTTCCATCCCTTCAGACTCTTCTCGACCAAGATTTGGGGAGACAGACTGAGGGATCGGGCAGACAGGTCGCGAAGCTCGTCCTCGTCATCGGCGAAACCAGAGCCGAGACCACCAAGCGCGTACGCAGCTCGGACAATGACGGGGTAGCCGATCTCCTTGGCGGCCCTGAGCGCTTCAGGAACGCTGGACACGGCCTCGGACTTGGCGACGGGGATGTTGATTTCTACAATATGGATGAGTCACGAATGAGCATTGAAGAGGTACGTGAGTTCAAAAGGCTGTGTGCTCCACTCACGATCAAGCGCCTGCACGAACAAGTCACGGTCCTCACACATCCTCAGCACATCGACCTGAGAACCTAGCACCTTGACACCCAACCGCTCAAACACTCCCATCTCGTCCAGCTTGACACCGACGTTGAGCGCCGACTGACCACCAAAGGTGAGCAGCACACCATCTGGCCTTTCTTTTTCGAGGACATAGGCGACGTATTCGGGGGAGATGGGAAGGAAGTAGATTTCGGAAGCAAGGTCGTGACTGGTGAGGGAAGATAAGAAAGAGCGCGCGCGCGCGTCGATATTCAGCAGGCGCGCGCACACGATATGCAGGGACAGTTCCGAATACTCACCTAGTTTGAATGGTAGCGATGTTAGGGTTGACCTATACCGCCAAAAAAGAATGCGCATTGATGATGTGTCTGTCAGAATATTCGTCTTGCACTGTGACATTCAAGCACTGATAAGGACTACGCACCAGGATAGTCTCGATGCCTGATTCTCGGAGCGCTTTGATAGCTTGTGATCTGGTGATGCGCAAAGTTGAAGGCATGAGCTCGGATCAGAAGGGGTGGTCCCTGTAGAGCGGGTGAAGAGCGTCCGCTGAGAGATGCTCACCCAGAGTAATCGAATTCACCGGCCTGACCGATACTGAGACCTCCGGATCCGACGAGCACGACCTTCTTGACATCGCTTCGGGTGACCTGAGTATAGCAAAGACCATGAGACAGACGTCAGCATTTTATCTGATCAGAGCGCATGAGCAGCAGCTGTCCGGAAACGTGTTGAGCGCTGACCTTGGGCAAGAAGCTGGCCCATTTCTGGAGACCGATGGAGATGGGCCTGAGGTCGTCCTGGTACTCGGCGCGGTTGACCTGGGTAGGCGCTGGAGCTGCCTTATAGGCCGAGGAGTGGAAGGCGCGGGCACCGGCAGCGACGGCGGAGAGTCTTTTGGGGAATGCCGAGCTGGAGCTGCTGGGTGTGGAGCTGGTGCTGAGAGCGCAGGACCGGGCTGAGGAGCCAGATGCAATGTTGGAGCTGTTGGAGGTCGCGCAGCTCGATGGACTGAGGGCCAGGGGCTTGCGCACCGTCCTGGCTGTGATGCGATGCATTTGTGTTGCGAATGAATGCGTGTGCGAGTTCAAGCTCGACTGTGGGCAGAAGGAGGATGAGAAGGAGGAGGATGGGGCTTGGGAGAGGGAGCTCTAGCGCTGCTGCTCACACGCGGAGGGGCACGGGCACCTAGCAGCCGGGAATGGAACTACTCAGGCTCTAGAGAGTGAGAGAGGAGGGGAAGAAGGAGAGAGTGAGCGTGGTGATGGAATGGGAGGGATGAAGAAGAAAAATGGATGCCGATGGAGAATGACGAGCGTATGGGAAGGATCGGAAAAAAGTTGCACTGAGGATGACTCGGTCGGATTGGGCAGACAAAGGATGTGGCTTCAGCGAGCTCTCTCTCTCTCTCCTTCTCTTACTCTTCCAGGAAGAAAGCAATTTCCTGTTCACTACTCGTACTTTCTCCCAAGCAACGCGAGAAGAAAAAATTATTGACCTCGCAGCTGGCAGCCAGCTTAAAAAAAATCTCGATTAAAAGATAAGATAAGACTGACGAGGCGCCTCATTCATTCGTTTTGCTCGTGAATAATTGTTGTGTCTTCCCCCGATTTTCTAAGAGGCCGAAGCGTAACGTCGATCACGTTGCGCTTCACGGCCTCGTCGCCAACACTGATCTGTACCGTCGCAGGTGACTTGGCAGAGCCGAGCACACCGCGTGCGAACAATTCCACGAACAATCGCTCCGATGTCGTCTCTTCTTCTTCTTGTGTCGATGTCGGAGTTGAGGATGGACAGCGTCGAGGTAGATGCCGTGACAGTGCGTCGACCAGATACGGCTTCGTGCTGTGACCGACTGGCACACTGGCAATGATGATGTGTCTCTCATCTTGGGGAAGCGGATCCGTCCACGTCCATCCTGGTCGCAGATCTGCCTCAGTTTGCTGTTGGGCCTGCCTCGACTGTGCCACCCTCCCTGCGAAGCCGGTCATAGGCAGGGTGTCCCCAGCAAGCCTTCCGAATCGACCTAGTACCAAGACTTCGTAGGACTTGCGTCCACAGCCAGCTTCGTACATCGGCTTGCACCCGTGATCTACGTTCTCATCCAAAGCAGCGCAGAAAGGCACCGACGCCGGGCTGGCCAGGACCTTGAGCCAAGGCATTTCGCGGAGGAACGTGACATTCCATGCGGGGAAGAGCTTGTCGATGATGAATCCCTTCGCCTTGGGGTGGTGTGTCACCCAGACAGCGACCAACGTACCGCGCTGCGAGCCTCCGGATTGGAGCAGATCACGGACTGGCGTCTTCAGTGCCCAGAGGTCGTACAGGTCGACCGTTACATATGCATCTGGTGCTTGGACTCCACTGTTGGGCTCCGGTGCAGCTTCCTTGTCTCGTTTCCGCTTTCGACGCAGCCGACCAGAGAGACGATCTGCGGAGTAATTCGGATATGGCGGGTCGATCACCAGCAGATCCACACCCCCACACCGGCCAGCTGGAGGGAAATCTTTCAGTCGACATGTTCTCTTACGCACTTGCAGGTGGTAGTCATGGGACTGAGACACACCTTCTGCAACAAGCTCAGACCAGCCGCGAGGAGGGTCATGGCCCTTGGGCAGGAGGTCCGTCAGGAGGAACCCGCTACATGCTGGCTGCATGATCTTCACTCTAGGCTCAGCCCGGTCGGCATTGGTGTCCTTGGGAAGAGGCACAGTGTGAACCTGTATTTGCGAACCTTTGTTCATGCACAACCTGCCAAAGATGGAATCTTGCCTGCTTCGCGTCCAGCTTGGCCAACTGATCGGTTCTACCGCAGACGAATTCGTAAGATCCGGAATTTGTACGGCCCTTGATGCGTCCGGTAGCCAGTGAGGTCGCCCCGCCCATCTATGTTGGAGTTGTTGCGATGCCTGAGCAAGTATTCGTTCAAGCACTTTCGTTTCTGCTCGATCGTCTTCAGTAGCCTTGCCCTTGCCCTTGCCCTTTCCCTTTCCCTTCGCGTCGGTTTTTGGGTCCGATGTCGGTTGCACTTGGTTCCTTCGGAGGAAAGGCACTGTGGGAAGCTGTTTTGAGAGGACAGGACAGAAGGATGCAGACGCAGAAGAAGAGTGATCTTCACAGCCCGGAAAAGAAGCAAAGCAGTCGATCAGCATACATTCGAGTGTGGCAGAGTCGCAGTCAGCCGTAACATCATCTTCCTTCGCTAGCTCGCACTCGAATCTGAGTAGAACAGAGTCGCCAGCGTTGCTTCCATGCTGCATCGACATCCACTTCGCTTCCTCTGTGGCCAGTTGGACGTCAGTTCTCAAACGAGAAGAAATCTTGGTTGAGGCGAATCCTTCCCCGCAAGCACGGACCTTTGCTCAAACCACCACTTCCCAGTTCCCACCAACTCAACGCATTCAGCATGTCAGACGCAACAGCTCCCCAGACCAACACATCTCAAGCACAGCAGCAAGAAGGAGGCGAACGGACCTTGCTCGACGACCTCGAGGCGATTCAACGCTTCCACGACGAACAAGCCGCCCTCAAGCCCTTCATCTCACCGCCCGAACCCATTACCTCCCTCGAGGACGAGTTCAAAAATGGTAATATCACCTTTGTCAAAAAGGCCCGATGGCTCGCTACCAAATTCAAGCAGCTTCAGAGAACACGGGGCGATGGAGATTGCTTCTATCGGTCGCTGGGATTCCTGCTCGTGCTCAGCTTGCTGCAGTGTGGCGATCCGAATTTGGTCAAGAGAGTGTATGCGCATCTGGATCGGAGCCTGCTGTGAGCTTCGAGCTTCGCAAGCTACGAGAGCTAGAAATGTATATGCCAGCTGACCTCTCTGTTTGAACTTCTTTAGAATCTTGGAACAGGTCGGTTACGAGCGCTCGGTTACAGAAGACTTTTGGGAACCGCTCCGAAATTTGCTGAGCAGAATACCGGGCGGAGGCAGCACAAACGTACATGATCTGCTGGACCGGGAGAGCCTGCTCGCCGCTTTCAACGACCCAGAGACTACCAACTCAATCGTGGTCTTTCTCCGACTCTGCCTGAGTGCGCACTTGAAGGTGAGCGCAGACCGGAGAGCTTCTCCTAGGCTTAGCAGCTGACCTCTTCTTTGGGCAGCTGAATGAGGATAGGTTTTCAGTCTTCCTGTTCGCGCTGGACTCCTCGTCAGGCACGGGCGAGCCGCCCACAATGGACGAATTCCGAGCCTCAGAAGTTGAACCGGTTGGCAAGGAAGCAGATCACCTCCAAATCGCAGCATTGTGTGACTTTCTTCAAGTGAGCTCGGCAGTTGGATCTCTGTGTATCTGCAATCATCAACTGCCATCTAAACACTCCGTCATGCCATCCGTCTTCCAGATCTCACTAGACGTGGCTTACTTCTCTCGCTCTGACCCAGCATTCGCAGCAGCTGAAGACACGGCAACAACCACGCAGTCGGATCAACAACCGGTCGACATTGTCGAGTTCCGCATCGACACAGACGCGTCACAACGGCCATCGGGGTCGGAAGGCCCGCTTGGCTTCCTGCATGTGGGAACGTCGTTGTATCGTCCCGGGCATTACGACTTGTTGATCGCATAAGGATCGTGTCCAAGACACTCCCCACGCATGCTCCTGGAGCATTGCTGTTGTACACAATCATGCTGATTGCAATTGAGGCGCACGCGTGCATCCCGGCATACATCCTAGTTAATCCTGTTGCAGAATCTTCTTGGCGAAGGCAGACGCGCGTCCTGAGTAAGCAGCAGCATGCGCAGACGAGAAGGACAATTCAGAGGGCTGCGCGGTTGACTTTTTGGAAGTGGAGGAAGTTGGGGAAGCCGCCAAGGAACTGAGTGACGGTCCAAAGCACAATCTGGACCAGACTAGCTCCCTTGGATGCGGCATAGGCAGCCAGGGCAAGGGCCTCGAGCGCATGGACACCCGCGAGCAGCTTGAACGTGTAGGCGGCGCCAAACTTGATGTGTGAGATGGCTTGTGCGTTGGTGATGGGTGCGTTGGTCAGGCCCGCGTAGAGGTGGAAGGGGGCGAGCTTGTGGGCGCGTCGGAAGAGGTCGCCGACAACGGTGGGGAAGGGAGTGCTGGGTTGGGAGATGAAGTAGAGGAACAGGAGTCCGGCTCCGAGGGGAATGACCTCCTTGGCGAGGGAGAAGCGGATAGCGGGCTTGGCCTTGGATGACATCGTGCTGATTGCGATTGGGATGTGCTGGTAGTGTGGAGGAGGTAAGCTGCGGGGTAAGATCAGAACCAAAGATCGTCAGTCTGACCTGTGAGACGATCTCACATCGCAGGGAGGCAGGCTCACAATGAGTCCTACGATCTGGGTTCAGAACAGCGTCAAGTCAAGGCAGTAGTGACGGTGGTGGTGAACGAGGACCAGGCTACATATGTACACTCGCCTTATATGAAATGAGGCTCGCCTTGTCCAGACTGACGACGATCTTCCCGAAGCAAGCGGAGCCTTTTTCGAGACCCCCGGCAACTAGCCAAAAAAAAAGAAAGCCGAACGCCGATGGATGGCACCAAGAGCAACGACGTGCGACTTTGCAAGAAAAATGGTCTATGTGAAATGGTATGTATACATGCTGGAAGGGTGACTTTTGCTCAGAAGGAGAGGCCGGGGGAGAGCTGGAGAACAGCGTGGAGGTAGAGGCAATTTTAATTTGTTGGCTCGGTCGTGCTTCAGTCGAGCAGCAGTGCCAAGCAAATGCACTGGTGGTGTCACGATAGGTAACTCCACAAGACGTATCGAGAGGCATGTCGATCGGTGTAGTTGAACCGACCTGCGAACACGGCGAGCGAAATGGATCGAATGCTAGCGAGCACTCCGACACGGCCTCAGATCAATCCGTTCAAGTAGGAGGCTGCCGAAGAGCTACCAGCCGTCTTTGCTGCTGGATGGGAAGCTGAGCTATGCGTGATGCTGCGTGGAGCTTGGTGAGAGAATGGATAGCCGGAGATGATGCTGTCGAAAGATGGGCCCGATGCTTTGGCTGGCTCGCTGCGGAGTGATGCGCTCTCGTGGCCCGATGCCAAGCCGGAGATGATCAATGATCGCAGCGCAGAGGCCGAAAAGGGCTATAGGAGCACGGACAGCACACAAGAGGACGCAACGGAGCAAAACAGCATTGAGCACATCGGTGGATCTTGATATCTGTTCCGCAAGAAGAGCTTACCTGAGCCTTCTCTGGGGCTGAACCAGCAGCAGCTTTCGATCCACCCATGGTATTCGCCTTCACCCTGCTTCCATCGCTGAACGAGCTGATGCCACCTCCCCCCGCCAGGAACTTGTCCTTGCCCTCCGCGCTGCCCAGCCGGTCCTTGACCTCACCAAGGAATGCCAGCACATCGCCTTTGGTGATCATTCCCCGAATACCGGTGCCCTTGATCTTGCTGACATCGACGTCGGAGTGCTCGGCCAGGATGCGCGCGACTGAGGGGAACAACGTCGCTTCATGTGCGGAGGCCTTTGCTGCTGAGTGGAAAGTTCTGTGGAGTGACGAGCTTGAGCATTGTGTGACGCTAGGCGCCGAGGCGAGACGGCGAAGAGATGCCATTTGTTTGAGGCCGTGAAATCTGGGTGAGAAATGTGCGATGAATGTGTGAATCTATCTTGTCTTTGACCTTTAGCAATAGACGGATGTGGTTGCAGTTGAGGAAGAGAACGGCGAGATGAGAAGGATGGCAATGGCCAATGAGGTCAACGAACAATTTTTGGTGGGACCGCGACCGAAGCCGGCCGGCCCGTGCATCTACGAATTTCCCACGCGACGTGACAAAGGGAAGCTCTCACCAGCATGCAACCTTGGACTTGGGCAAGCTTCCCTGTCGATGCCACGGCCAAAGCAGCCAGACGAATACGGGCGAACTGAGGTCTGGGATTTCGAAGCGCTCTTGCGGCGAAGAACAGCCTACGCTTCATCTGATTCATTCACATGTGAGGGCCCCCGCCTGGTCTTGGTGTAGACTTCCAACGACTTCATTCACCTGCTCACACCCCAAGACAAGCCTGGAACAAGCCCGCATGCTAATGAATTGTCAATAGTCGCCCCGCCCGATTTGTACAACTGCTTGCGGTGGTGCGGGTAGCTGAGGTATAAGAGCAGGAGGTGGTCCAGATGCACAGCCATTATAAGCCCACTCGCACAGCAGCTCACTCATCCCTCCCAGATCAGCACGACCGCAAGTAAACCAGCCAGCATTCCAGCGAGCGACAAAGTCAGCGATTCAACATGAAAGGATTCCTGACTCTTTCCCTTCTAGCAGTATTTGGCTTTGCATCGGCGGTTGCAGGACACATCTCCATGCCCCATACCCACAAGACTCCTTTGATCGATCACTGTTCCAAATACGTCCTCATCGCGACTCGCGGAATCCGAGAGGGACAGAGCGACCTTCCAGGTGCATTCAAGACGACGATCAATAACGTTCTCTTCAGGGTCAGCGGCAGTCGTGTGGTCAACACCGTCTATCCAACCAATGCTACCCTCATTGATCAACCTGTCCAGATAGACTATGCCCGTACGAGCGTGGGGGTGAACTGGATTCGAGACTTTCTCAATAGAGAGACCCAAGTCTGCCCCGACCAGTCGTACGCTCTGCTCGGCTTCAGTGAGGGAGCCATCATCAATTCGTTTGTTCTCGACACGTACCAGGGCACCGGCGTGGACAAGCGCATCAAGGCAGTCCTCTTCGCTGGGAACCCATTCCACACTCCGAATCTCACCGGCAATGTGGACGAGAACGGCGGGAACCTCACATACGGCGCGGAGGGAGAGTCCCTCTCAGCCGCCCCCGCAGGCGTCCGAACTTACTCGGAGTCTGGGCGTGTGCTCGACTTTTGCTTCTTGGGTGACACGATCTGTAACACGGCCGGGAGCGGTCCTGAAGAGATTCACCACTCGTACGGCAGGACTCCGTCTGTTCAGCGCATCGGCACTGGTTTCCTGATCCGTCATCTGGGTGGGAAGTGAGCGGACAGTCATTCTGCCAGGCTTGGAACCTGCTTTTGCTGCACGGAAGTCGTTCCCAGGCTTCGAATTTCGCCTGCCCCGGGCTCAAGTTTCCACCCGCAAAATCCAATCAAGCTTGTGGTCCATTCGAAATTCACATTTAGTCTCTTGCATCACTTCTGTGCTATGTCCGGGCGACCTGGATCATTCTGTGCATCATCCTGACGCCGATACTGTACACGCTCGCTGAGCGAGGTTGAGTGGTTCACCCTTCTGGGATTAAGATTTTTTGTTGTCTGGAAACACGTGATGAACAACATTTTACCACGGAAATGCCAGAAGCACCAAGCGCAGACCCGCATGTGAGGAGGGGAGCCTCGAGAAGCTTGCCATCGACCACAAGGAAAGCAGCACTTCCAACCACCAGCACTTGCTGCCCAGTCATCACTAGGGAGCTGGTCCTGGCCTTGCTGATCTTCCTATATCGACACCGGCACGTGCGCAAAGTCTCACCATGAGCAGCACTGAGCAAAAGAAACGGCGCGTCGAGGACGAAGAGGAGCTCGACGAGAACGAGATCGAGCGCCGCTTGGCAGAGATTGACGACGAGGTCGGCGAAGACGAAGAAGAGGACGATGAAGAAGACGAGGAAGACGATGAGGAAGACGAGGATGATGGGGGGAGAAGAAAGCGCATGAAGCGAGCGCGGAACCGTTACATCGATGTCGAAGCCGAGGTCGATGACTCGGATGAGGAAGTTGAAGACGAGGAAGAGGGCTTCGGAGTGGATGGTGAATATCTTTTCAAGCTTGCATACCCTACTGAATTTTCGCTGATACATCAAATGATCATCCCACCCTGCAGATGGCTTCATCGACCGCGACGAGCGAGAGAATGACACCTTCCGCAGACGCGCGGCAGCTGAGAACGAGAATTTGGATCGCCTGCGGCGGCAGACGGAGAATGCGTCGGCAGAAGAAGTTGCCCGAGACCTCAGGAAGAGATATGGGCGGATGGCGCGGAGAAAGGACACTGGCGCATCCGATAATGTGCCGCGTCAGGCGCTCATGCCCTCGGTTGAGGACCCCAGCTTGTGGGCGGTCCCCGTCAAGATAGGCCGAGAACGAGAGATTGTGATCACAATCATCCGCAAAGCTTTTGACTCGAGCAGCACGGGCAGAGGCACCAACATGGCTATTCTCTCAGCCTTCTGCAGAGACTCGATCCCGGGCAAGATCTATGTAGAGGCCCGCCGGCCTGAAGCCGTGGTTGAAGCAATATCCTCGATCGTCGGAGTCTACGCGAGAACTCCCGACAGACTCTTCCTCGTACCGATAGAGGAGATGGTTGACTTGCTGAAACTCACCAGGATCGAGCACGAAATCAAAAAAGGTGGCTGGGTCCGCTTCAAGCGCGGCAAGTACCAGGGCGATCTGGCGCAAGTCATCGACATCAGCGACAACGGAGAAGACGTCGGAGTGAAATTTGTGCCACGAATCGACATGAACCCTTCCGAACAGGAATACATCCTCGACTCTCGAGGAAACAAGCGGCGCAGAAACCTCGGCAGTGGCTCGAATGCGCTGAACAAGAGACCAACTCAGCAGTTATTCGTCATCAGCGATATCGAGCGCGTGTACCCCAACAGCTGCACAGGAAGACATGGCATCATCAAATTCCAAAACGAAGACTACAGGAATGGCTTCTGCGAGAAGGACGTGAAGGCTACCGCCTTGGTCATTGAGGACGTACAGCCCACCCTGTCGGAAATCGAGATGTTCCAGCGCGGAGAAGGTGACGAAAATGGCGTCAACCTGCGCCAGCTGGCCCAGATCAAGCAAAAAGAAAACCAGGTGGTCATCCAGCCTGGAGACCACGTTGAGGTCTTCGAAGGAGAGCAGCGCGGCGTGCGCGGCATAGTCGATGCGATCAACGGCGAGATCATCATCATCAACATGGAGCACAACGAGATGGAGGGGACAAAGGTCGAGGTTCAACTGAACCAGGTCCGCAAGACCTTCAAAGCCGGTGACCACGTCAAGGTCGGCTCGGGAGACCACATCGACGAGACCGGTATGGTGGTCAAGGTCGAAGGCGACACCACCACCTTCCTGTCCGACCTGACCATGAAGGAGGTGACTGTCTTCTCCAAAGACCTTCGTGAAGCGGCAGAAGTCGGATCAGGTCTGGCCACAGTGGACGGCTTCAACGTGTACGATTTGGTACTCCACAACTCGAGGGCTGCTGTGATCTACAACATCGAGCGTGAAGGCTTCCGGATTCTCGACGAAGAAGGCAACAGCCATATGGTTCCTCCGCGTGCACTGCTACAGGTCAAGAATGCTTTCAGCGTCTGTATTGATCACGAAGGTCACGAGATACGAAGGGGTGACACAATGAAGGAGATTGAAGGCGACGTAAGTTGAAGTCAGAGAGATTATGCTGTCCATGCGCGCTAACCAGATGGTTACCTTCTTCGTCCGCCATCCTCAGTCACCACGGTCTGGAAAAGTCATCCAGACATACCAGTCAGGCGTGGTATTCTTGTACAACCGCGACCTGTCGGCCAACAGCGGTGTTTGGATCGCATCCCCACATCGTCTCACACCGCTGACTCCAAGGCACGTGGGCTCCTCCGTCAAGGACAGTCTGGACAAAATGAACCCCGCGATGAACATGGCGCTGATGGCTTCTCGCGGGTTGGATCCTACTGCAATGGCGCACGTCGCCCTCGGTGGTCGGACGAAAGACTACTTCAAGGGTCGACATGTGGTGGTGGTCAAGGGACCCTACAAAGGATATCGAGGTCTCATCAAAGAGACTCTACCGAACGGACAAGCTCGCGTGGAGCTCCACACCACCAACAAGAACGAGACATTCCCTCTGGTGCTGCTCAAGGAGAAAGAGTGAGTGTTTATTGCATTGGTCGCGCTGATCAGACATAAGTGCTGAGTCAAACGTACCACGTTCCTCTTTCACAGTCCTATGACTGGTCTATCACGACCTCTGACCATCGGGGCCCCGCCTATGGGGGCGTCTTCGACGGGCTACGGCGGCGGTCGCAGCAACATGGGCACTCCGTTCGGTGCAGCCCCCAACGGTCCGATGGGCCCACCCGGTATGCCGATGGGCGGTCGAACGGGTTACAGTGCATCGGGCTCAAACGGTATGGGAGGTGGCACCACTTATGGTGGTGGTGTGAGCAGCGGGGCAAACACTGGTTATGGAGGAGGCGGCTTCGGAGGAAACACAAGTTATGGCGGAGCGGTCGGCGGAGGCGCAACCAACTACGGAGGTGCCATGGGGGGAGGTGCCACTACGTACGGCGGAGGTGCTGGTGGAGGCGCGACTGTATATGGCGGTGTTGGAGGTGGTGCCACCGCTTATGGCAACCTGATGGGTGGCGGAAGAACACCGGGACCTTCCCATTACACCGACCAGAGTGGCGGACAGGTTCCGGCGTATGGAGTCAACTTTGGCAGGACACCGCGCGCGCAGTTGAGTGGTGGGCGTACCCCCTTTGGAGCACCCAACGATGGAAGCCGGACGCCTTTCGCCGGTCCCGGTACCGGGCCCAGTCCCTTCGCTGGTCCCGGCAAAACCGTTGGTGGAGTTACACCGCGGACCGCTGCCACGATGTATGGAGGTGGCACTCCGGTATGGTCTGCAGGCAGCAAGACTCCCGGACACGGTTTCGGCGCCTCGGGATCTGCCACTCCGTACCACGGATCAGGGGCAGAAGGAAGCGGCCAAGGCTCTGCAGCTCCTGTGGTCTCCGATCCTCGTCTCAGAGTGAGTGCAATGAAACTTGGACTTGTCTACCAGTTCCCTGTTTCACTGACAAGATTTCCACGCAACGTTCTCCATCTTGGCAGGGCCAAGCTGCGGGGCAAGCTGGAGCGCCTACTCCCAACCCGTACGCCACTGCCCCCACGCCTGCTGCTGCACCCACACCAGGTCCTCAAACTGCCCCCACACCGGGAGGTCCGACCCCGGCTGCCCTTGCTGCCACTCCTGCTGCTGCTCCGACACCTGCAAGCGCACCTACCCCCGGAGGATGGGGTCCGACACCTGGACCAGACGGGGCCCCCACCCCAGGGTATGGTGCGCCAACGCCAGCTGCAAGCCGGCACCCTGCTTATCACGACAACGCAGCTGCGGAAAGTGAGTTACAAACTTGTTTTCATTAAATTCTTGATACGACCCATACAATGTTGACCGAATATGCGACACTTCCTCCTGCCTCTTCCTCAGATGCAATCATCTACCCAGTCAGAGGTGCTGCTGTGCGCGTCATCAAGAGCCCAACCGCTTCACTGATCGGCAAACAGGTCCAAGTAATGGCACCCGCCATGGGCGAGCCCATCACGGACGTCTTTGTGGTCGAACACCCGGAGACGCACCAAATGGAAGAGCTGTCACTGGACGCGATGGAAATCGTACACCCTACCCGAGTCAAGGAGTTGTGCATAGTGCTCCACGGGGAGCACAGGGGTGCAAAGGGCGTCTATGTGCAAGAGGACGAGGCTTCGGGTGCCCACGTGATATTGAAGATTGGCTCGATGATGCTCGAATTCCCCAAGCGACATGTTGCGGTGCACCTGTAAACGGATGGAGGCTCCCTCAAAGCGCAATACCGCACGGCATCGCGAGTTCTTCTCCCCGCCGACGGGACCGGGAGCAAAAGTGCCCACGATGCAGATGCGTGTCCACCACCCCGATCATCGCACAGCCTGTTCTTTCGCCCTGGTCCTCGACGCCTGCTCGTAAGGTACATCGCATTCGCTGATTGGGACCGTCCGAATTTCACGCAGAATCATATTTGAAGCTTGCACTGATGTGGATCCCTCTGTTGGAGCACATACTTCTGACCTTCAGACCGGGCTGGCGGAAAAAGGTACTCAGATGCGAACAGATTTGCAGATTGTCCAAAGGGAAAGAAAAGAAGTGGTACAACTTTGATGGAGACCCGCGCTTTCTGCAACGTAAGCTCCTGTCTTGAGCCCGCATGAAGAACAGGATTGCACAAAGAATGATAAGAAAAGCCAGATTTCTGCGCTCCGATGACTTTCGGTGCCTCAATCGTCCTGCTTTCTGTAGTGTTGGGGCAAGGTAGCCCCACCAGATCCCATCGCTCCCGCTATTCTCCTCGCCCACGATCCTGGCCCGCTCAGACCGCCGCGTCCAAGACCGGCGCCGGCGCCAGCCTGCATCGCGCGCATGTAGGAGACCAGCAGGCTGAGGACGGCCACGATGAAGAGGAACGAGAAGAACGGATGCCGGACCGACCAATTCTGTTGCGGGTACCGTTCCCGGATGGGCAGCATGCTTCAGCCATCAGCTATCATTCTTCCGAGTAACAGAAATAACAGCACACTCACAGCGATGGTCGTAAAGGTCTCTTCCGCCCCTCGCACACTCCGGTCGACGTATGTTCGACTGCTCTTCGCTTTCAGTTCGCCCCGCATAGCCTCATAGATTGCCTCGAAAACGGGATGTGTAGGCCCACCCGGAGTCAGCGAGGTCGATCCTCCCTTCTTGCTTGCGGAGGCATCGACGTCGAGCCAAGATTTGCCGTCGACGGCGGTGGTGACGTGTGGGAGGTGGAAATATTCGAGTCTGGGTCCATCGACGAGGAGAAGAGAGGGCAGGTCTTGTGGGATGATGCCATAGTCTGAGCAGCCCACCAGATTTGGAATGAAGAACAGTATCAAAGAGGATGATTCAGTTTGCGATCTGCCTAAATGCACCCAAACTTCTGTTGGTATGAAAGGGGAATTTGGACTCACACTCTCTGAGCGCCCTCGCCCACCGATCAGCATCAATCCAGGCCCAGATCACCCTCCGACTCCTCGCCTTGCTACTGCTGACCACCTTCTTCCCACCTATCAGCGCGCCAACTACTTCCCCATCCACCGCCGCATTTTGATCACCTCCTCCCGAAGAGTGAGCGTCTTGTTCGGTTCGCCATCGTTGGGCGAGTTTCAGCAAGGCTTCCTCTTCGAGGTCCCTCAGGTGTGCTCCCGAGCCTGTTGCTGAAATGACGCCCGCATGACGGATATCAGACAGCCCGGCAAGAACGACCAGGGCACCTTGTTTGTCTGAGATTGTAAGAAGAGAAATATCAGCAAGCACGTTGCAGATCGGCTCATCATCTCTACTTTGCAGTTCACAGCACTGAGCCAATCGAGTCACTACTTACTGTGAATGACGTCGCCAAAGTTGGTGCCCGTAATCTCGTTCAAGGTGGGATATCGGTTGGCATTGAGCCAATCAACAATTTGTAAACTCAGCTGAGCTCGCACAGCGTCGCTCATCCCTCCTCCATCTGCGGCGCCTGGCTGTAGTCCAGCCAGGACTGATGGGACTTTCTTCCCCTTGCCTGCTTTGGGAGCGTGTGATAGGGCGTAGCCCAGCCTGCCTGGATTGAGAGATTTGATGGGTCGAGCAGAGGATCGGTCTTTGAAGACGAGGATGGCGGAGCGGGTAGAGATCTTGCTGGTGGTAGAATCACCGTCTGTGGGGTTGGTGGAGAGGAGGTATTGTGCAAAGTGATGCAGCAGTTCACTGGAGGAGGTTTGAAGAAATTGGGCTGGTGTGGTGAGCAGCGCTCGGGACGCCTTTTCCACAAGGCGCTGCAAGCATGTGAAGATGAATCAGATGTGTCAGCAGTAGCTTGACATTTTCAGTAAGGGGTAACGAGCACGCATACCGTTTCTTCTCGCTGAACACCTGGTTCGACCAGGTAGAGGAAGACGACCTGGTGTTGGTGGATGATGTCGTCGAGTTCTTTGATTGTGTCGACCACTTTCACACCGGAGGTGGAACCTGCTTTGCGAGCCCAGGAGCGCATCGCTTCAAGATTGCGTCCTCCGAGGTATTCGGTGACTTCACCAGCGTTGAACCTGGTGGACGAACTGAGGTCAGTTTGCCATCCCTCGGGTATGCGAGAAGTAGGAAGGTGACTCACATCTTTAGGGTAGGGTATTGAGACACGCCGTATCTTTCGCATACATTTGAGTACCTTTCGCAGTCCACTTCGAGGACGTTGACAGCACCTTTCAGCTCCACAGCTAGTTTCTCGTAAGCAGGAGCCATGGCTCTGCAGTGAGGGCACCTACCGAGGCAAAAGTGGGAGCACATGGGAGGTTAGCTTGAGCTTCAGTGAGTGCGTGAGAGAGATGAAACGGAACCCACCAAGGAGCAAAGAATTTGACAAAGCAGGCACCTTGCCCTGCCTTCTCGCCCAGGAAGCCTTCTAAAGCGGCCAGGTCGGGAAGAGCGGGGGTTCCGTACTTGATGACCTGACCCTCTGGATTGGGACCCTGTGGGCCCGCTTTCACTGGGGCAGGTGGTGGTGGAGAAGCAGCTCCAGCTTTGGGTGGTTGTGGACCTAGCTGTGGTTGTAATTGAGCAGGAGGCGGCGGCGGCGGAGGAAGTGTGACTCCCGACGGCTGTTGCTGGGTAGGTGCTACATCGTCGACATGTTTGAGTTTGCGATACTTTCTTGCATGGTCTTCGATCCAGTCGCTGAGTTGGACGTATTCTCTTGTTGTGCCTTGGAAGAGCTCGGTCTGTCTGACGCCGTCGATGTACAGGGCCAGGTCCGGGGTCGATGTGACACCTTGTTTGCCGCAGAAGTCTGGGTCGACGAGACAGTCTATCTTGGCGAGGGTGAAGGGAGCGTCTGGGTAGGAGGTGGAAAGGAAGTCCTTTTGTTTTTGCAGCTGTGTGGAAAGTGCAAGTGAAGATAGTGAGCAACAATGTTTGGTTCGGAGATCACAGAAGTAATGGCACTTACTTCTGCCCATACTGGCTTGAAGGACTGGCAGTGTTGGCTGGTGACGATGCAAAAGTTGATGAACCAGGCGCCTTTGGAGATGTGCTGGGTAAAGTTGGCGGCAGTGAGCATTCTGACGTCTGGCTCGTACTCGCTGCTCGTAGGAGGCGGAGCTCTTCTCTCATTGACACCTGCTGACGCTACCGACGCTGCTAGGACAGCAGCAGCAGCAGTCAGACTTGCCCTCAGCAACAACCGCATCTCTTGTTCTGCTCTTGATCGTGTCTGTGCGAAGCTGGCAGTAGTGCTCATGCTCAAGAAGAACATCATGTTTCCCCCACATCCACATCGGATGCTGGACCTCCACATAGGTCTGAAATTTCCCACGCGTCCGACGCGTCTGAGCGTTCCTTTGTTCCGCATTTTTGGCTTGTGTTGTGCCTCACACAGAGACGACGACGACAACAGGGCAACCAACAGCAAAGATGAGTCACTACAGCACGCGGTCGAGTGACTTCACTCCCACGCTATCATCGTCGTCATCTCATCAGTCGCGGCCAATGCCACTACAGGATGAGCAGCGGCAACAGCCACAGCCACCACAACCAAGAAACCGTCGCTCTATCACAAAAGCAGAGCAACAACACATCCTCCAGCACCTCCTCCAGAAGACTTCATCGCACGCCCTATCTTCCTCAGGATCACAACCAGCATCCGACTCATCAGATTCCTCCTCCTCCTTCGACATTCGGCATATCACCGCATCTACCCCACCGCCCACTCGCTCGCGCTCCACCATCAACACCATTCGATTTGCTTCCCAGCTCGCCGAACGGCAGCAACAGGAACAGCTACGAGCCTCAGCATCCTCCTCCGCCTCAGCTTCATCAACAGACTCGGTATCGCTCAGCATTGCTCAGCGCCGAGAGCGAGATCTGGCTCGGCTCGCCAAGCTGACACAACCGCGCTCTACAATTACCCCTCCTCCTTCTTCTCGTTCTCGGCCGCCACTCCTGGCTGATGCAAGCTGGGACATGGAGGAACCTTCTCCAACATCCCCTGCTCGCCGCATCGCCTTTTCCGCTGCTCAAACATCATCGACTCCGTCAAGGAAGAAGCTTGCAAGTGCTCCGTTGACCCCTCCATCCATCCTCAAACGACCTGCATCACTCGTTCGTCCAGAGCAGTTGCCGGCGCAGCAAGATGACGACAGCTCGAGCGTGAGGAGCAGTGGCAGCGGACTTGAAGATCTCGAAGCTGAATACGAAGCGCTCAGACTCAGGCTCGAAGAAGCCAAACGCAGATTTTCCAGATGGCACGGCGCAGCCTCGATCAAGGTGCGGATGGAGGAGGAGGAGAAGGCGAGAAAGCTGCAGGTCACGGATAAGGGAAAGGCTAGAATGCTTGACGAGGAGCCAGAAAAGACTCCCATTGTGACGGGACACAGGCCGACTGCGGAAGTGCGAGAAGCGGTCGAACAAGAGCAAGCTACTACTGAACGAGTCGACGGCACGAAGGAAGAACTCGATTTTATCTTCAGGCACGGAGAACCGCTAGACGACATCACTGAAGAACAGGAAGAGGATGAGCAACTAGACAAGGAATCTGTCGACACCGTTGACGAGTCGGGCGATCGCAGTCAAGTTGCAGACGTCAAGCCGGATCTCTCGGCTGAAGCAGAGCATCAAGAGGCGGACGGTACTCAGAGCGAATCCGTCACAAAGCCAGCTGAAAAGTTGGACGAGACCGAGCCACAAAAAGTCGAAGGTGATCCACAGACCACGCTGTCCGAATTCGAAAAGCCAGACTTGGACCAGCGATCCCACCGCTTGCCCAAACATTCGAAGCTCATGTTTGGGTCGATATTGTTGCTTTTGCTCGTGCTCTGGATTTCCACACACCTGGCTGCCTTGCTGGCCCGAACTGGATCCTCTGGCTGGCCGGCGTCCACACAGCGGCCTTGCGACGACAAAACACCTGTTGCATCACCGCCTGCTGCTTCGAACCGATATCAGGCTCGGCACGAGTATACGCTGGGTGAGCAGCGCTGGATGATGGATTACTATGATCCAATGTATCCGGAGCTGTATCCGGGGCCGGAGCGGGACGATGACGGTGACTATCAGCAAGAATGGGGCTCACTGGGTCGCTTGGCATCCATGGTCGGCCTGCGGGGTGGAGGGAAGGGATTTCCGTAGAGACACTGTTGCTTCAGCCATATGGCGGCTAGCACGAGAAGGGATACGATTATCAGCTACGAACGATCTGCGACCGGGCGACGCACGACGCCTACGACAAGAGAATCAGGATCTCCAAGCAAAACGCTTCTTCCATTTGTACTACTACGTTTTCCCAGCAGCATCCATCGTCTTGATACAAAGCCAGAACGTCTTGCAACGTTTTTCCGTTTTGCCAAACAAAGAACGTTTGGGTGAACAAGCCGAAAAGCGTTCCAGCTCGGAGCCGAGGCGCTGTCGCACCCCGCCAATTTGGCCGCAGAATGTTCTGAGGAAATGGAGCTTATTGTCCCTACAGTAACGTAGTTTCTGTCCGAGACGTGAAATAAGGATGGTCCCGGCTTTGAGAATGGAAGGGCTCTGCAGCAGGCCAGTGTCAAGCCGCACAAACCGCGCCCTGTCGTGCTTGCGCCTTGAGTTTCTGTGCTGTGCTAGCGGGAGGTGCATGGTAATTGATGAATGATGGCTGCTGCGGCATTTGGTCAGTCATCAAGGGTCCGGTAAATTACCAGGTGAAACATGGAAAAAAAAAAGAGAAACTCGACCATGCGCCGAAGCAGCAGCGATGTTTTCGTATGTAATCATTGCGTAAGGAATGGCACTTGGAGCCCTTCGAGTGGTACGCAGGCGGGCTCCAACGAGAAGGTGCGACAAGGTATCACCATCTGATCAAGAGAGGTGGTCAAGGTGAGGCGGAAGCTTGAAGCAGAGGTCAACCGCGACAGGGCCAGCCAGGCGCAACTCAAGGCTTTGGATTCCTCGGCCAGACCGGTTCCAAATGGCAGCTTCTGCCGCTTCCACGTCTCGCTACGAGCCACTTCCTCAGCGCTCGTCTCTCGAACAAAGCTCGGCGGTCCCCTCGCCGGCAGCAACACATACACTCAAAGGCGGCACTCAGGCCTCCAAATTGAACACGAAGGAGGTAGTCGAGTCTGAGGACGACGACGACGATGACGATGACGATCTCGACCTGCCGGAGCTCAGCTACGGCTTAGACGGCGGAGCAACTCTTGAAGATCAGGAAGGAATTCCCTTGCATCGGACAGGAGCCGGCAGGGCACACAAAGGAGCTGCTGCAGCTGCAGAAGATGACGACAACCCAGTGCGCAAGGTTGTCCCGGAGACAGACGACCCCACCCTCCCTTCGCTCACCTTCCGGGTCATGCTTATCGGAAGCGTGTTGTGCATTCTCGGCGCTGCCGTGGCTCAGGTGAGATACCAGTTGTTCAGCGCAATGCCGAGGGCTGTATGCTCGTCTGCTAATCTCGACTCGATATTCTTCACTACTAGACCTTTTTTTACAAATCGAATTCGCCCAGTTTCAGCAGGTGAGCCCCGCGTATGCATTTCTGCGCTGGCGATCGCATTTCCAGACCTGATTCCGTTCGTGTGGGTGTTCTTGTTCCTTCACCTCCTCCTTTCGCGGAGCACAGCTACTTTGTCATCCTCATCAGTCTCCCTACAGGCCGCTGGCTGGCCCGGGCCCTGCCCCCCAAAATTGTCCGGCTGCCCTTCGTCGGCAGCTTCTCCCTGAACCCAGGTCCTTTCAGCATCAAGGAGCATCTCCTCATCGCAGTCCTTGTCTCCTCCGGCGCATCGTCTTCGTATGCAAGTGATATCCTCAACATTCAAGGTGAGCTTCCGCCTCTGTTCCAAGGGTCTACAGTAGTAGCATATATGCGCTGAACACGCTGCTCCATGTCGAACCCTGTATTTTCACAGAGCTCTTCTTCCATCAGCGCATGTCGGACCTGGCCTCCCTTACTCTACTAATCACAACGCAAGTCCTAGGCTTTGGCTTTGCAGGTCTGGCGCAGAACGCACTCGTCAAGCCCCCATCGATGATATTTCCTTCCACCCTAGTCACCACGTCCTTGTTCTACACTCTTCATGGTACTTCAGGGACGGCCCGAAGCACTCACTCTGGTGATACCGGCTCCGCATCTTCAACTGCGGCGCTCACAATGCGAGCACGGCTGCGCTTCTTCACACTTATCTTCACCGCAACTGTGATATACCAATTGTGCGTTTCATCAGAAAGTGACTGCATGTGCTCCCTGAAGACACTGCTTGACCACTACTTGCACCCTTGAACAGCTTCCCGAGCATGATTTTCCCCACGCTGTCCTCGATCGCGGTCTTGTGCCTGGTCGACAACTCCAAAAGAGCTTTCAGAGTAATGAGCAGTGGATACCACGGCTTTGGTATCTTGAATTTCTCCCTCGACTGGACAGCCATCGGAAGCAGTGGACCGCTGTATCAGCCGTGGGTGAGGAATGCCTCAAAGTCGAGACTCGACACGACTGTACTCGGGACTGCTGTGCCAATGCTGACTACTCTGCCAATACTGCTTGCGTCCATAATTCTTCACCGTCTCCGGTCATTCATACAAATGAACGCAGTGGGGTATGTATGTGCAACTCTGTTCCACTCCGGACCAACGCTGACGGTGTTCATTCTCTCCATATTGTACCAGCTGCACTCAACTTTTACGCCGGCATTGCCATCACAATGTACATCATCACTCCGATCCTCTACTTTGCCAACTTTTGGGACTACCAATCCTACGGCGAAACGCCCATCTCCGCCGGCTTGTTCACCACCAAGTTCACCAAGTTCAACGTCTCGGGCGTCCTCGCTCCCGACAACACGCTCGACCCGGCCAAGTGGGCGAAAGAGAGACCCATCCTGCTCACGCCATTCTGTAAGTACGGTCGGAGACGAGCATGGGCCCAAGCTGGCGGGGAGCGAGTGATTGCGAGTTGATTTTCGATGAGTGGAGAGGAACAGGGAGGCGAACGGAAAGTTTGAATGATTGATCGATGCTGAAATGTGTCTGTCTGTCTGCCTGGTGCACAGTTGCATTTACCTATGGCATAAGCGTGAGTAAGCAGCTCGTCAGTCAGTGTCTTCGTGGTGTGCGAAGGGGGATGCTGACTCAAAGACTTCACTCACCGCACTTGCGCAAATGTCACCTTGAGCCCTTTCCAGTTTGCGATCTTGACCAGTATGGTAAGCTTGAAGAATGTGCTGAGACAGGAACCCGCATGCTCAATCACGATGTCTCCAGGTGACCCATGTGATCCTCTGGCACTGGAAGGACATGAAGCGAGCGCTGCAATCGAATCTGAGTGAGGTCAGTCCTTGGAGGATCCCGTCTGATGCTCTCGTCGACGACTACTCAACCTCAGACTCACATTTGCTCTGAACCGTACCTGCTGCTCCTTCATCGCATACGCTTGCCGTGACATGCGACATGGTCATAGGACGTGCACAACCGATTGATGCGAGCCTATGAGCCTGTCCCCAACTCGTGGTACATCATCACCGTCTCCCTCTCGCTCGGTGCCAGCGTCCTGCTGGTGATGTTTTCGCCCCTGCAGCTGCCTGTACGTTCATGAGATGTGGCTGCTAGACAGGTTCAGGTCTAGGGGAAAACGCAGGGAGAAGGCATAGTTCAGGAACTGACCTTTGGCTCTCTGCTAACCTTTTTGCTGCTTACCACTCTGGAACGGCGACGCTGCTTCCACTTCGCACTTGTCTGTTGATGCTGTCGCTGCCGTCATCGACTCAGGTCTGGGCCTTGCTTCTGAGCGTGGCCATTGCGCTCATCTTCCTGCTACCGGTAGGCGTTATCAAGGCCACGTCTGACACCAGCATTGGCCTGAATGTCATCACCGAGTTTGTGGCCGGTTATCTCATGCCTGGAAGACCGATCGCAAGTGAGTGAGATGGATGCTGCTTGGGCTCTTGCAGTTGCAGATGCGTCCTTGTATCACTCGACCTACGACACTGACATCTCGCTGCTGACACTTCTTCGTGATCCTGTGAACGTGTAGACGTTGCGTTCAAATGCTATGGGTGAGTTTGCCCAGCCGAGATCAACTGGACGTTTCCGGCATTTCTGATCCACTCACCTTCAAACCTTTCCGTGTTGGGTGCAATGCAGATACATGAGTGCGCATCAGACCGTCGCAAAGTGGGCACCACAAGTGTGCCGGACCAATCAGCAGCTGACCGCCGAACTTGGTTTTGGCAGCCATGTCTCAAAGTCTAGACTTGGTAACAGACCTAAAGCTCGGCCAGTGAGTCGACGATGAGGACTGTGCTCATGTGCGGGTAGGCAGAACAGCAAGCGTTGACCTCGGTGCTTTTGTCGAACTCTTGTTGGAAAACAGCTACATGAAGTAAGTTTGGGACGTAGACTCAAGGTTCCGGTACGCCGCATCAAGTCGAGCCCAGACGACTGGCCTGGCTCACAACTGTCCGTGTCTGCAGAGTTCCGCCAAAGCACATGTTCGTTGCGCAAACGGTTGGAACCGTGATCGGATGTGTCGTCAACTATATCGTCCTCAGGATCGTCCTGAATCCTTCGAGCGGATACAGGCAATACCTTGATGGGAGTGCGGTGGATCCAACCGGCCAGGTGAGTGCTGCTCCAGGTCGTCGCAAGTCTCGGGATGAAGAAGTGTAAGCCATGCAAAAAAAAGGGTTTGATAACTCAACCGATTTGCAAATCCTCCACTTTCGATGCTCAGTGGGACGGGCGGAAAGTCAATATCTTTTTCAGGTAAGACATACACATACGCCAAGGTCAGTGTCCGTGATCTAGACTAATTTGGACGCTCCTTCCCGCGCATATTCCTGGTCAATTCTACAGCGCATCAGTGATTTGGGGTGCCGTAAGTGGACGCATGACAAGTGCAGCACTTCTTTGCCAAATGGTCGCATCAGGCGAGTGTGACTGACCCTGTGCATTGTGTGTCCGTCTCCCGATTCCGGCGAAACAGGTTGGACCGGCAGAGTTCTTCAGCGGCAAGTACAGAAAACGTGATTATAGCCTGTCTAAGCAAAGTGCACATGTGGACATCATTTTGACTTTACGCTCCGAATTTCGTCGCCAAAAACCTTGGTCTGCCCCCCTTCCAACAATTCGACTTACTCACAGTCTACTACGGCTTCTTGCTCGGTGCAGTTGCGCCTGTTGGCCCATGGCTGCTCCATCGCTACTTCATGAGAAGACGCTCGAGAACTGGCGTCCACCCTCCCGGAACAACAAGCCTTTCTCATCGCCTGGGAAACGCGATTGTGAACTTCCCGTACGATCGAGTTGCTTGGCCCATCATCTTTCACGGCGCCGGTGCACCTCCACAGCTGCCTACCAATGTGAGTGTAGTCTGTATGATTGGTCCTTCGCTCGATTGGCAAGGAAAAGCTGACATGTCTCTTCTGTCTGGCGGACGGGCTGCAGATCATTGCAAGCGGCTTCATTGCAGCGGTGAGTTGCTCCCATAGTCTCACTTATCAGGGAAAGAGAATTAGAGCTGACCATAAGTCCGCTTTCGTTCTCTGTGTTGTAGTATCTATCGCAAAGTTGGGCTCGCAGGAAACACCCTGGCTGGTTTGCAAAGTACAACTACGTCTTGTCGGCAGCTCTGGACGCAGGTGAGTTGTCTCTGAGCAGCTCCTCTCTGAACTCAAGCAGCTCTCGCTGATTGATTGGGTCCCTAAACTTCTCATTCTTGCTGTTGTGCTGCTGCACCAGGTGCCTCGATCAATGCGCTCATCGTGTTCCTCCTGAGCGTGACCATCCTCAAAGCGTCCAACATTTCGATCGGGGCGGGCAAGGACTCTGAGCATTGTAAGCCTGGCACATGATCAACAGACAAATGTAGCACTTGCAACCATCAGTGTCACGCTCGATCATGTCTCTGGGGGGTGAGCGCGTGCGCTCGCGCGCAACTGCGACGGTCACAGATGGGGGGGGGGGGG